>JASGXE010007296.1:0-62681 GCA_030068105.1 Sinentomon sp. SZTP_YWyxl | reverse complement strand
ACCCAGGGTAGAAATAGCCTTTTTTACTACAGCACTAACATGGGGAGACCAACTAAGGTCATTTGTGAATAGAACTCCGAGATATTTAAAATGCGTAACAGCTTCCAAGGGGACTCCACCAATAGAATAGGGGTGCTGGTTCTCTTGACTACCGAAGCGAAGGACTTTGGACTTACCTACATTAATTTTCATGTCCCACCTGTCGCACCAACTACTTATACTAGAAAGATCAGCCGCCAGCCTAGTGGAATCGTTTTGACTGCGGACTTCCCTGTAGATGACAACGTCGTCGGCAAACATGCGAATTGGACTTGTGACATTTTCTGCAATATCGTTAATGAAAATCAAGAAAAGTAGTGGGCCAATAACACTGCCTTGGGGGACACCGGATGTAACAGGAATGGAAGAAGAATATGAGCCCTGAAGTTTAACTTGCTGAGACCTATTGGTTATGAATGACTTAACAAGGGCGATTATGCTGAAAGGCAAACCTATGTGAGTAAGCTTATCAAGAAGCTTGGAATGGGAAACCATTGCTTTTGTTAAATCTAAAAAAATTGCGTCGACAGGCAATCCAGCGTCAAGGGATCGAGAGATATCATCAACAAAGAGGACTAGTTGCGACTCACAAGAGCGCCTTCTTCGAAAACCAAATTGGTTTGGATGTAAAAATTTGATGTTGTCCAAATGTGATGTTATATAATTGGAAAGGATGCGCTCAAACAATTTTGAAAAAATGCACGTGAGTGAGATTGGACGGTATCCTTCAGGCCTGTCAGCCGGGGCGCTTTTTTGCGAATAGGTATGACGGTAGCATTTTTCCAATCATCAGGTATTATATCATGCGTGCTGTGCCTGGGATCCCTTTCTTGTATGTCACATTGACGCTCTTGAAAAGGTGCAGAGAAGTGCGGCCCGGTTCATCATGAACGACTACGGCTACACATCCAGTGTAACGGCTATGCTTAGTGGGCTCGGCCTCTCACCTCTGTTTATTAGAAGGTCGGAGAGACGCCTTTATACTTTGAAGAAAATCCTCAGGGGTTCCCTGATCATCCCTCTTCCAGATGAAATTCGAGCAAGCCAGTTCAATAGCAGCCGCTTCCACGCCAACAAATTTTTGGTTCCTACTATAAAATTAAACACACACTTTCATTCTTTTTCCCTAAAACCCTTCGGGAATGGAATTCTCTCCCCAAGGACTCGAACTTGATTAGAAATTTGACCGCTCCTGAATTAAACTTGAGTTAAACGCTTCTTTTTCAAACTCTCCCCATTTTGACTTTAATTTGTCGTTGTTTTTTTCTTTTAACTTTGTTTCTCTCCTGTTTCTCATTAATGGTCCATTACGTTGTGCTGTTCATATGTTTTTTGCAATCCTTGACTGTTTTTCTCGTGCATGTGTGTTATTATTTGCATTTAAATCGCAAATTTCAAATACAAATACAATACAATATACAATACCAGTTCTGTGGATCAGGTTGAAAAAAGCAGCAAGAGGGACACATAATAATGTGGCAAGCTCCTTGATAAGCCTACCGGGTATGCCATCCGGGCCAGGGGGCTTTTTTGCTTTTACGCGACGAAGCAGGGTTAGCAGCCCACGATGATGAAAGTACAGGGGAATTTCCGAATCCTGGGAGTAGAGCGTCACTAGGCTGGCGTCTACAGAATTAACAACAGTAATGGAACGTGGTGTAAAAACAGAAGCAAAGTATGAATTTAAAACAGTCGCTTTGGCTAAAGGTTCAGTAACAATTGTGTTATCAACAGGATTTGCCAGGGACGGGAGTCCAGACTCTTTGCGCATGGATTTAAGATAACTCCAGAATTTGCGGGAATGATCATTTGTTATAGCACCAGATATAAAACTTCCAAACAAGGTGGTATTCAGTTCTGCACAGGAATTTTTTAAATCAAGGTATGCTGCCTGATCACGTGGAAGTCCGCTCCTCTTAAACTTTGAGTGTGCTTTTCTTTTTTTCTGAAAAAGTTTCTGAAGTTTGCGGTTCACCCACGGGTGTGAACGATTTTCCTTAGCCTGTCGGATGGGAAGAGCATTTAGGCACCCAAGTAAAGTCCCTTTGATTGTATGCCATACGTCATTAACCGGACGGCAAGAAATAGCGCTCTCGAAAAAAAGAGGGTTACCTTGGAGGGCCAGATTTAATTCGCACCAATTTACTCGGGAGTAGTCCACAAACTGGCAACTGCTGGGGCTCGTTTTTTGCTGCGTGGGGAAGGAAAGGATAACACCCTCGTGATCAGATAACCCCGGGACTACTGTCACAATTGGGACGGGAGAATCAAAATTTAGGAGCGCCAAATCCAACAGGCTGGCTGACATACAATTAAACATTATGCAATCCACATACACGAAAACGCCTAACTAAATTAAACACTATGCAATCCACATACACGAAAACGCCTCGCCTAACCAAATTAAACACTATGCAATTCACATACACGAAAACACTGACTAAATAGAGAACTATGCCATCCACATAAATGAAAACGCCCAACTAAAAAGAGAAGTTTCAATCCACATAAACGAAAACGCCTAACTAAATTAAACATTATGCAATCCACATACACGAAAACGCCTAACTAAATTAAACACTATGCAATCCACATACACGAAAACAATTACTAAATAGAGAACTATGCCATCCACATAAATGAAAACGCCCAACTAAAAAGAGAACTTTCAATCCACATACACGAAAAACGCCTAACTAAATTAAACATTATGCAATCCACATACACGAAAACGCCTAACTAAATTAAACACTATGCAATCCACATACACGAAAACGCCTAACTAAACTAAACACTATGCAATCCACATACACGAAAACGCCTCGCCTAACCAAATTAAAACACCATGCAATCCACATACACGAAAACACTGACTAAATAGAGAACTATGCCATCCACATAAATGAAAAACGCCCAACTAAAAAGAGAACTTTCAATCCACATACACGAAACCGCCTAACTAAATTAAACACTATGCAATCCACATACACGAAAACGCCTAACTAAATTAAACACTATGCAATCCACATACACGAAAACGCCTAACTAAATTAAACACTATGCAATCCACATACACGAAAACGCCTAACTAAATTAAACACTATGCAATCCACATACACGAAAACGCCTCGCCTAACCAAATTAAACACTATGCAATCCACATACACGAAAACACTGACTAAATAGAGAACTATGCCATCCACATAAATGAAAACGCCCAACTAAAAAGAGAACTTTCAATCCACATACACGAAAACGCCTAACTAAATTAAACATTATGCAATCCACATACACGAAAACGCCTAACTAAATTAAACACTATGCAATCCACATACACGAAAACCAGGTCTTTGGTTGTCATTAATTGCCAGAGCATATGCTCCGACATATTTAAAATGCATGACAGCTTCCAAGGGGACTCCACCGACAAAATAGGGGTGCTGGTTCTCTTGACTACCGAAGCGAAGGACTTTGGACTTCCCTACGTTAATTTCATGTCCCACCTGTCGCACCAATTACTTATACTAGAAAGATCAGCCGCCAGCCTAGTGGAATTGTTTTGACTGCGGACTTCCCTGTAGATGACAACGTCGTCTGCAAACATGCGAATTGAATTTCTGCAATATCGTTAATGAAAATCAAGAAAAGTAGAGGGCCAATAACACTGCCTTGGGGGACACCGGATGTAACAGAAATGGAAGAAGAATATGAGCCCTGAAGTTTAACTTGCTGAGACCTATTCGTTATGAATGACTTAACAAGGCGATTATGCTGCAAGGCAAACCTATGCGAGTAAGCTTATCTAGAAGCTTGGAATGGAAACCAAATCAAATGCTTTTGTTAAATCTAAAAAATTGCGTCGACAGGCACTCCAGCGTCAAGGGATCGAGAGATATCATCAGCAAAGAGGACTAGTTGCGACTCATAAGAGCGCCTTCTTCGAAAACCAAATTGGTTGGATGTAAAAAATTGATGTTGTCCAAATGTGATGTTATATAATAATTGGAAAGGATGCGCTCAAACAATTTTGAAAAAAATGCACGTGAGTGAGATTGGACGGTATCCTTCAGGCCTGTCAGCCGGGGCGCCTTTTTTGCGAATAGGTATGATGGTAGCATTTTTCCAATCATCAGGTATTATACCAGTTCTGTGGATCAGGTTAAAAAAAGCAGCAAGAGGGACATATAATGATGTGGCAAGCTCCTTGATAAGCCTACCGGTTATGCCATCCGGGCCGCCAATTTACAAACCCTGCCGCGACTTTAGATGGCAGGCCAGGGCCACAAGCGAGCATCTATTTTTCCGAGAGGGGACAGGGTTAGGTCAGGTTCAGATAGCTTTAGGTGAGAAAAAACAAAAATAAAATTTCTTGTGAGTGACGGGCCCCAATCGAGCATTCTTGCACAAAACGCTCTCTGCCATCTAAAGTCGCGGCAGAGTTTGTAAAATCGCATCCGGGCCAGGGGGCTTTTTTGCTTTTACGCGACGAAGAAGGGTTAGCAGCCCACGGTGGTGAAAGTACAGGGGAATTTCCGAATCCTGGTAGTAGAGCGTCACTAGGATGGCGTCTACAGAATTAACAACAGTAATGGAACGTGGTGAAAAAACAGAAGCAAAATATGAATTTAAAACAGTCGCTTTGGCTAAAGGCTCAGAAACTATTGTGTTATCAACAGGATTTGCCAGGGACGGGAGTCCAGACTCTTTGCGCATGGATTTATGATAACTCCAGAATTTGCGGGAATGATTATTTGCAATAGCACGAGATATAAAACTTCCAAACAAGGTGGTATATTCAGTTCTGCACAGGAATTTTTTGAATCAGGTATGCTGTCTGATCACGTGGAAGTCCGCTCCTCGAAAACTTGAGTGTGCTTTTCTTTTTTTCTGAAAAAGTTTTTGAAGTTTGCTGTTCACCCACGGGTGTGAACGATTTTCCTTGGACTGTCGGGTGGGAAGAGCATTTCGGCACCCAAGTAAAGTCCCTTTGAATGTATGCCATTCGTCATTTACCGGACGGCAAGAAATAGCGGGGGATAAAGTGGGGGTGGAGTAGACAGGGGAGAAGGGAGAGGAAAGGAAGATGAGAGCGGAGGTGGAGGCTGCGGCATCGGACATTGAAAAGAAGGAAATGGATCAGGAAGACACGAAGATGGTACCGGAAGGCGAATCGAAGGAGGAGGAAAAAGAGAACATGAGGTGTTTGACGGCCAGATTGTTGCGACAGAGCAATGACCAGGAGTCCCATGCCGAGTGGGAGGCTGGAAAAGGGTCAGCGAGGGTAGAGCCTGAGAATGAGGAAGCTGGGACGGGGTAGGCGAGGAAAGTGACGAGTGGGAAGGAGGTGGACGAGATTTAGGATGATGGGAATGGAAACGATGGCGTGGGTGAGCATGAGAAAAGGGAGGAACGAAGGGAGGAGTATGAAGAGCAGGAGCAACAGGAACGGGGGAGATGGTGTTAGGCGTTGCAGGGGAGGAAGCGGAGGCGATCAGAGAATCGAAAGGCGAGAACATTGCGTTTGGATTGCATAGAGGTGGGGCAGGACGTTCATTCATACCAAAGCCTGCATCCATCAAACTGAAGAACCCCTCAGCTGCAGAGCCGCAAAGGTTGAACTCCTACACCGTACTCCATCCAAAACAGGCCGTAACAAACAGTTACGTTTTGGAGGATAAAAGCAGCGGTAAGAAGTCGCAGAGGAGAATGTCAAAAGTTTTCGAAAATTCTCTTTAAAACGTAACCCACATTATGCGGAAGTGGACAGCGGAAGAAGTGGAAGAATCTTTGCCTTAAATGACTTTTGGGGAACCCAGTAGAAAAACAAGGATGAAGGCCAGAATAAAATGCATGAATTGCAAACCACAAAAATAGGACGCAAAAAGTTCGACAATAAAAAGATCTGCGAAATTGATTGTCAATGAGTAGTCGGAAAATTAAAAGCGATCTATGGCACTTGGACCAGTTAAGCTCATCAAACACTGCGAGTAAAAATTTTTCGGAAATAAAAAATGATTGGTAGGATTACTTGGACAATAAAATGATCGCAACTCTCCGATGTCAATGTCATTTACAAACCAGTTTATTAGTCCTGCGAATTCCAATGATCCTCGGCTTAAGAGAATTCTGTCTTGTGACCACCAGTGGCATTGAAACTTCCAATTGCAGTCGATAAAGAAGAGGCCCAGACCTTCGCATCGTTCCTGGAGTGTTCTGTTCACCGTGTAGGTCACCTGGTTCGGAACATCGCCTCGGCACAAGATTGCTGAAACCCCAATGGCGGTTTTTGGAGCTTTGGATGTAACAGTCCGTAGAAGTGCGTCAAACCTGGACCGAACGACACGGGGGGTGCAACGTTTTGAAAGGTCGTTATAGCCCACGTGCAAAACCACACTTTGGATTCCATCGTGAAGGCAGGCTGATCGCTGAAAGAAGCCGTCAATGTCACCAACGGTTGCACCAGGGAAGGTTAACACCAAACAGTTTTTGAAGAGGTCAGGGTTGCCAGCTAACAGCGAACGTGTTAACGAATCACCAACTATCAAGTTCATTGCATCCAGCGGCCCGTTGAAAATAGGCGATCGGATTTTGGAAACCGTATCTGGGAAGCTGAGTTCAAGCAATGGTGCGAGGTGACATTGCCCAAATTGAGCAATTGCCTGAGATTCAGCAAATTTGCAAACGTTCGTCGAAGAAACGGTGTAGTTCGAGCAGGCATTGTCACCGGTGGCGGCCGACTGAATATCAGCCACCGAAGCAGTTAAGGTTGCAAGTGATTCGTCATGGACTTCCAACTTTCTCGCAATGGCTTCGAATTGTGTGCCACTGACATTTACGTACGCCGACATGATAACGTCTTGTCAAGGTCCAAACGTAACTGGTGAAGGGTCGGCGAGATTTTTGACCGGACAGCGAATTTTCAGAACACAAGATTCGAGTGTCGTCGTGGGACATCCCCATGGATTGATGAGGGTCGCCAGGCTGAATTAGCACCTCTGTGCTTGATGATGTCAATGGCTGATTTCGAGTAGCCGCAATACAGGCTTGGCATGTCCACTGCGTGTCGTCGGTGAAGGCAGAACTTGGCAAACCAACACAGTTTATGTGGAACCACTTTGGACAAGAGTCCTTCGCTTCGCTGACAAAATCATGTTTCCTCCAGCGGCACAATGCTTTCGTCCAGCAAGACAATCGGGAATGCAAAACACTGCAGCGGATGACTTCGATTGTTTCGACGGCATTTTCAAACGTCCACAAGTGAATGAAAACTGGACTGACAAAGTCAGGTGTGCGGCCGGCCACAACGACGGCGAGCGGAGCTGTTGATTCGGACGACAGCGTCAGTTGAACTGATTCGGACGGCAGCGGCAGCTGAACTGAGAGCGGCAGCTGAACT
The DNA here is from genome assembly GCA_030068105.1 of Sinentomon sp. SZTP_YWyxl. NCBI lineage: Eukaryota > Metazoa > Arthropoda > Protura > Sinentomata > Sinentomidae > Sinentomon > Sinentomon sp. SZTP_YWyxl. The sequence continues at coordinate 55,246 of JASGXE010007296.1, read as the reverse complement.
GTATCGAGCCAAAAATGTTACAAATGGAGACTTCCCAGTAGAAAACAATAGTTTACACCATCCTTATTAGAGAACCGCATCTTGCACAACTAGTCTTCGGCACTGTTCAATAATAGCAGACAACATAAACCTGTATAGTAAACTGGAATGTAACCATGATACATCCGGTGATAATGTGCTGATTCTGGACGCAGTACGATCACCGATTATTGACATGAGTCTGCAGAGAGCAATTATTTAAACATTCGTTTGGGCTTCCGTTCAAGAAGAATTTGGCGAAATGGTATGCAGGTGATCACTGATTTCGTCGCTGTCCTATCGAGATTATACCATCGTGGCCTTTTGACCTGTTTTCCCTGAATTAAATGTAAAGTTCTGTGAAAAATGAAACAGTTCGGAAGACAATTGAGGATATATCGAAAAAGTATTTCGATGGCTCGGATTGCTTCGAAATCAGTCCTGATTAGTGAAATTCCAAAATGCCACTTGCTGACTGGAGACCTGACTTCCTAACGAAACTGGCGAAACATTACCATTTTTCCATTGACGTTAATATGTGCGGCAATTACTAGACCTTCGTTACTTGTTAATTTATCGTGTTTATATCTTTTCTGAATACTTATAGGAAGACCCCGAAAATACAACTACGATGGTACGCTTTGATCATCATCATCTTTCAACCATGAGTGCTAGATATTGGAGTTTATAAATGTTATGTCAGTCTGACCAGTTTGGATCTGTAACATATCGCTTTGGTGCAAAAACTACGGCTTTTTCATGATTGTTAATTGCCTATGGCATTAAAATCTTTGAAGAAAGTCTATCCGAATATAGCACAATCCGTTTAGTTATTCATTCGTTAGATTCATGAACTAGCGGATTTCACATCTATGAACAATTTTACAAATCTACGAGAAACAATCCACGTTTTTCAAATAACAATCAGGTTAAATACAAAATATGCACGTAGAGTCTAGCAGCCTTAACCTCTGTTTGTTGCCCTGATAACAAGGAAAACAATGTGTATAATTAGCCCTGCGCCCTGCCGAAACATTCGGATCCAGTTATATGGTGCGTAAAAATTCCCTCCAAATCGCCGAACTCGTTCTAATTTTCGAGACGAGAACGGCACCCTGAAATTCCGACTCCAAACTTGTCGTCATGCCAGTAAAGCAAGAAGAACAAGACGGATTTGGGTAGCAGGCGCGCTCCGTTATGTAAATTTTTCGCCGCTACACATACACGGATAGTTGTTCATTGTAATCACTGGAACACTAAAACTCTACACTGTGAACACGAAGTTCAGTTTTGAACACTATATTTTAACATGTGCTTAGATAGGAAGTGTTCTTTTAGGAACTTGGTCTGTTATTGGAACACACTGAGTATTCCATTGGAATACTTAAGGTGTTCCAATCGCTCATGTATTCCAAATCTGCGACAAGAATGTCACAGATTTGGAACACTCAGTGTGTTCCAAGAACACACTGAGTGTTCCATTAATGTTCTTAAAAGAACACTTCCTATCTATACCCATGTTAAAACATAGTGTTCCAAACAGAACTTCGTGTTTGTAGTGTAGAACACTGAATTTCTCGTGAATGGTGAGTTGTCCTGCGGGCAGATCGTATCACGCAGTTGTCTCTGATTTGAATGTCAATAAATTGCCGAGAGTTAATAAACAATATCAAGAGAACGCATAACCGCATATTTTTGCTACTGCGTAATTTGTGTATATCATTTGTGTATATCAACCATCGTTAATGACAATTTCCAAATATTTACACAGGGTATGACGTCAGTACACATCCGTCTCATTTGTGCCACTTAAAAATGTTTGAAAACAATAGTTATGCATTTCGATTTCCAAGATTGGTCACGTATTTGCCACTTCACATTTGTAGTAAAAATAATTCTGAATGCCAGTTTCCGGACATGTATACACTGCATGATTATTGCAAACCACTGCCTCATTTTTGCAACTATCATTGTTTCTTGTATCCGTGAGACATGCTCGTTGATTGACGAAAAACGTTTTGGTTGTTCCCATCAAGAAGAAAGACATGACTGCAAACGGCCCTGACAGTTATCATTCAATTTCTCTTCCCTGCATCTGCTCAAAAATGTTTGAACAAATCCTTTTATGGAAAAATCTTTGTCCATTGTTAGTAGCCCGCACATTTAACGACTGATCCATAGCAACCGTGGCATGCGACAGTTCTGGTTGTAGTGTCTGGGCGGCATCTCGCAGACGATAATCTGCACAAGGAGCTAAGAACTAAAATTGAATTCACGGCAGCTTTCGGGGATTTCCAAAGAAAATTTAAATGTTTGAGCCAGACCAAGCAGGCCCCATGTCTTCAGATAAACATAACATACGGTCACCCACTGTGAATGTATACGACCAGCATCACGAGAAACTTGCCGTAAGTTTTCCGTAAGTTTACCGTAAGTTTACTGAAAGACAAACTTCTCCGCTAGCATAGCACGGAAAGTGGACTCACAGGCTTGGTTTTCGCTTATCAAAAACGCCATTTACGTAGATAGGGGCACATTGTGTAACAATGGCAGACAGTTCGTATGTACAGGGTTACAAGGATATCCAAAAGCGATGGTATTTGCGCCATATGTCGAACGATGCCCGAGAGAAAAGTGTAAGATATGGTTGAGTTTCACCCCTTATGCACATTTCGCGCATTTACCCATAAAAATTCCAACAGATATCTCGCATTAGAAGCCGACGAGCTCGAAATTTGCAGGTAGATCTATAAAAATATAGGCTGAGCAAACAATTCCAATCGTTTTATTCCATCATTCTGGCTTTTTAAAGCCAATAAGGTCACGAAAGATACATCAACAACTCCAGGTTAGAAAAATGTTTTGTTATCTTGTTTGTCATTATAAAAATACTGCCACAAATTGGGTGATGGCAGATGAGAATAGAGTTCGCTGCCCTCTTCGGATTTCTATTTGCAGAAACGCTATTGACATACAGGGTGATCCAAAAAAAAGTATAGTGAAACTTGTGCATGCTGATTTGTGCGTTTTTCGTTGCGAATGGATGTGGAGGCATGCTGTGTTTGAAAAGTGGCTACACTGAAGGTTTATGCATGCCTCGAGCGGACGGCGAAGGTTACGGAACACAGCAGCCTAGGGCCTACGCATTTCCAGGGAAATAGGCCGACATCAATGATTCTTTGGCGAAGGCCGGCTCTGGATTCTGGCATGCTGGGAGGACGAAATGCAGCTTCCTTGAGATAGCCCCGAAGGAAGAATATTCTGGGGCTTGATCGGGACTGCGAGCTGTCAGCTGGAAAAGGAAAGTGGATTTGCGCGAAATCAGCCGGTCCGGGAATTCATGGAGCAGGAACTGCAATTTGCCGCGGCCAATATGCAACGGGGCCCCATCTTGCTGAAACCATTGCTGCTTTCAGGACAAGCTCCTGGCAGACAAGGGATAGTTCAGCCATAAACGGCTCTAAAGACTGTGATCTGTAAGAAGCCGCCGTTACGGTAACTCTGCAGTTAATCAGCGCAGCAAAAAAGGCACAAATCAGCATGCACAAGTTTCACTATACTTTTTTTTGGATCACCGTGTATGTTAAATTCATTTACAAATTCTTCTATCTCACGGTAAGGGTGTCATTATGACAAGTCGAGGAAGAAATTCTGTTAACCTGATTTAAGCTCTTACGGATTTCCAAAACTATCGGCAGTGCCAGTTCTCAAGGACGTTAGAAGTGAAATAATTATACCAGTATTACACTCGCTGTATAGGGTTCGGAGCTTGTGCTGTTTGCCGCTTTCATTTTCTTGCCAATCTGTTTAAAAATTGAATGCGCGCTTTTTTCCTCAACATTTTGTTAAGCTTCGATTTAATCCAGGCTATGTTCGGTATGGATTGAATTTGTTAAAGTCTCAGCCAAATGACTAAATGAGGAACCCACCAAATGTCGGCTTGCGATAACTTCGGAGCTGAGCATCTCTTGAAGGTCCGAGATTGGGATTTGATCTCGGAAGTTCCTGGATCACCTTTACTTTGTGGTTTCAGCACTAGAAAGGATGTTCTTTTACCCGGTATCAGAAATTAACAACGTTCAGTAGGGTATTTTTAAGTTCAACCATGTGCCACCAACTGGACGGCCTTTATTTCGCTAATTCGGAAAAAGAGGTGTTAAAATTTCGTAAATAATTGCCCAATCTGTAGAGTATTCAACTGTAGAGTATTCAATAGTGAGATAATCTGTAGAGTATTCAACTGTAGAGTATTCAATAGTGTTGTAGCAATCTTCCTGTCAGGCATAAAATTTTAGTTTAAAAGTGACAAATCGTGACGAATATATCGTGATCGGAAATCCCAAGTAAGACATTTAAGAATGCATTGAAAGTGGGGTGATCGAAACTGACCATTGAAGTATCACTAACAAAGAACTGGTACGGAAGACGATGCTCAGGTTGGAGCTTTAACTAACTGCTCGAAACAAACGGTAATTATTATAGCCTAACTCATTTGCCGTTAGAAGTAAAGGATGACAATGGATAGCTGATGTGGCCAAACCGGGGCGGAAATGTTTGGAAAAATAACGTCTTTCACAGATTATTGATTGCTGCCGAGTGAGATTTCGATCTTACAGAGTCGCAGAAGTCTCCAAATATGGGGTCATCACCTGCAAGGCCAGGTGGAAAAGAAGCCACTGCCAGAAGAGACACTACCACCAGAAGATCCGCTTGTCTTTAAACAAGCCGTGTGCTACAAGGATATAGTTATGGGGCGATATAGTTATTGGGCTTTTTATCGCCCCATAACTATAAGCTATAATAACTATAAACTATAACACATAACTTAACATGATAACACATAACACATAACAAGCCCAGCAGAAATACTGCAAATCACATACGGGGATTTTGTCTATGGCAGACTGGGCCAATTGAATATCTGTGTCCGAAACACATTCATCTTGAGCTCAACTTAAGGAAAGTTCCTCTAAGAATAAATGAGCGTGTTAATACATGACGCTGACGGTTGAGAAGTGAAAATGATATCATAAATCGTGAAATGAAAATTATTTATGAATTTTGCAGTTGGTTTTCAACTTGTAAAATGCAACAATGCAAACTTACATCTCTGCGTGTATTTACACTTGGTGGTTGAAAATTACCTAAATAGCTGAAATCGAAGGTGTTAACCCGTGTGATTTAAATTTTGATATGTATTTTCGTGTTATCCGCATTACGGTTCAACTTCATTGTAAGCCAGGCTTCCATACTTTTCTATCTCGCTTGGCATAATTGCTCTTCACTTAAGAAGTCGCACTGCTGACAGAGTGGACTGAACAAAGCCAAGAATAAATACGATGCTTGCTTTCAAGGCCCGCTAAGTTATGTCGGTTTATGTCCCTGTTCTGGGTGGAGGGTTCGCCGATAGTAAAATAAGAATATGCAGCTTTAAAGCTCACGGATATTTCACCGCATCAGTTGTTGTGCAAAGATTAGGTCAGCGGAACAAATCCCATCTAAAAATTTGAGCCATAAACGACTCGACCATGCACAACTAAGTACAAACCATTTTTGTGTATATTTTGACCGAACCCGTACACCAACGGTGTCTTCCTCGGAGTTCGATTCCCCAAAGTTCGATTCCTCACAGTTCGACATTTTTCCATGGAGTTCGACATTTATTTTTTTCATTAAAATTCCTTAAGTTCGATTCCCTAATGTTCGATTCCCCAAAGTTCGACCACGTGATTTTTTGCTTTCCCCGGAGTTCGATTCCCCAGAGTTCGATTCCCTAGAGTTCGATTCTTCAGAGTTCGATCATTTTCATTTTGCTTTCCCCGGAATTCGATTCGTCGGAGTACGATTCCCTAAAGTTCAATGTGAAGCACGTGCGGGACCGGGAATAAAACTGCCCCAAAGGGGACACGTTAAAAACTGCCCAGAAAGGCAAGTTTAAAGCCGGCACAGCCGGGAAAAACCAAGCAAAGCTTGGGTGTAAAACCAACTCGGTTTTTACCCTCGAAATTAAAGAGCTTTTCTCTCCCTACCAGGTGGTGAAATGAAAGATCCAAGTGGCAATAGTTCCTCGATCGGTCGTGATGCAACTCTCCCAGGATTTAAATCAATTACTGACTCTCTCAAGGATCTGTACCCAGACGCCTCTTTTGCACGTCCACTTGACACATCTTCTAATAATCAAATAGAGAGTGGTAAGTGAATTTGCCTGAGATATACTGGTATCTATCAGCGTAATTACAAGGATTAGTTAGAGTTGAACCACCGAAGCATTCTTTTTGGGGATTGCTTCCACCCTTTACTGCTGATCTTCGTTGCATACATACTAATTTTCAAAAGCAGAGAGGCGAACTCTCGAAATTCCATTTCATCATCCGACAAAAATTCTTTTTAGTGGAAAACAGACCAAAAAATCTTGCGTTTAGGATACAAACTAGTTATCGCCATAATCATGCCACCTTCATTTGAGCATCTGTTTGACGATTTCATTGTCGTCTTTTTGTATACAAATTGATGGATATCTCATTTAATTCACACTGTAATTATACACAAGTCAGAACAAGTCAGGATTTTGCCCTAGCTTTTACGAACTTGGGCTACGTTGAGGTTTATGGAATCGCCGGTGGTGAGAGCATGGCGACAGAGAGCAGTGGTGAGGCGGCCGTTCGGGATGTCCGCTCTACTGGCATGTTGTGAAATGCGATATTGTAGTGGGAACTTGGTTTCTCCGTAGCAGGTTAGGATGCAATCCCCGCAGAGAATGTTGTAATTTGATGCGCATGACAAAATATGCTATAATCGCTAGTTTGTCTGGGGATGAAAAATCGGTGGAGCCAAGATTTATTTGCATTCATGACCACCGCTTTTGCACTACGACGAGATTCAATCTTCGCCGTCTTTTTGAGCATGCGTTCCTGCTACTTGAGGCAGCGCACTTCAGTTTCCGATCGATTTTCTTATGGAGGTAGATTGGTGATAATGCGAGCAAGTTAACGTGTCCAAATTTGCAGAGTGGCATTTTCAATTGCATTGACAAGCCAGAGGCAGTTCTCCTGCTTTATCCTGAATGCAGTCGGTTCAACAGAATTTTAAGCTCTTTACAAGCCAAAACATAACTATGCTTTTTTGAACCCTTCCATCCGATTTGTGACAAAGCGGTGAACTGTGAAAACGGAAGGTCGACACTTGTGCATACGTCTGTCATGGTTTTTTGCCAGAAAGAGAACCAAGGAGTTCTTGCTCGATATAATCTTCCATAATCCTCAGAGCAAAATCAGCAGAACAATTCCGAGCATTCAAATCATTTAACACATTTAATAATCCTTTCTTCCGCACCATCGAACCCCAAGCTTGCGTGATTGGTCATTATCGCCGGGGAAGTGGTGGAAAATGACTGGTTTGGGGCTTTTTGAGTTGCTTTGATTTTCGTTATTTCATGGGCATCTTGACACATCTTTCATGATCCATACATCGGACAAGAACAGACAGGTGTCGGAGGACAATTACAAACTTTAACTCCAAAAGCAATCAAACACTTCTGAAACAAGAAAACGGTGCTGATTCCCTGGGAATGCGAACCCAAGAGGTGCAATAGACTTAGGCAGTTTTCCAATCTGGAATGATACGTCCAAAAAATTTCTGCTCCGACTTTTATCTGATTAAAAATAAAAAATCGCGGAATTAGATATAGAAGTGCCCAAACTTCATTATCGCTTGATTGCTGCGCTGGCGCGACGCACCATCAGCGGCTGCATCTGGTCTGATGCGCGGCTCTCCAATGTGACATTACAGTGTGTTTTGAGCCCCCTTGGGTAGTTGGATTTGTGTATATGCACTAATTTTATCAGACATGCACAAATCGTATCTGATTTGTTGCCATTTCACATTTCAGATGATAATTCACGATCGGCTTATGATGCCGTTTCAAGTAAGTCATTCCAGAAACTTTGTTCTCTGTCAACAGTTTTCAAAAAATAAAATTCTCAAATTAAAATAAATTTCTTCTTTACCGAGCATTTTCACCTAAAATTGCTGTCGTGTTTCGTATGAAAATGAGAGATACTTGGCGATTCTCTTGCTGGATTTTCGCGCGTATAGGCGTTATAATTGGGCATTTTGGGACATACAAACTTAAAATTTTTGTAAAGCTTCAGCAGCATATTCGTTGAACTTTAGCACCCTCCGAACTCTTAATTTGAAAATTTCATTAGTTATTCTGTTAAATGAGAATTTGATGATCTTTCGTCGTTGAAGCGAATTGGATGAAAGGCGAGTGAGTGCTCAAAACTCTTAGTGTCTCTCGCCACAGAAAATACAGACAAGAGATTACATAGAAGGGTCTGAAAAGAAGGCAACACCGTGTGACTCTCAATCTCAAATATTTTGTACACGGAAAACATCCAGCAATCGGCCGCCCACTAACAGTCATTTTTGGACTAAGCATCAGCAGTAATGACGTTTTTACCTCGCGATTATACGTTTTTTATTCCTCCGAGGCGGTGTGCGTGTTGCGGTATACTGGAAACAAGCACCTTTACAAATTCGCATCTGTAGTTGTTGTTAAGGATAATGATGTACGATATGATGGCATAACCATAGTCTACTATTTGGGGCGTATTTCTGTCAAAACCATACATTGCGAGCGCCAAACTCGACCACCTGCCATCAATTTGCTGAACAAAAGATGAGGTCTATGTTCTCAGGCATAAAGTTCCTGAGGGAGCGAAATGCTTGCAACTGTTTCTGTAGTGGTCATTGGTACTTTTTTGATCGCCTTGTTAGATCGGCTCAGAGTATTTTTTGCAGCCGGCTATTAAACAGTCTGCGAAAAGCCAGAGGACATTTAGCTCAGTTTCAAGTATGTTTCGAAAAGACAACGCTGACAGCGTGAGAACATCAAAGCAGTTCACACAACCACCGCACCATAGAACTCGAGGACTAAGCCCTCTTGCTAGGCCTATGACGGGGCTCGTAACTCTCGACCAGAAGCCACATCGTGAAAATGACATCAGCCGAAACAGATAGCGAGACACCACACACACCCACAACACAGGCAAACCATCGCACGAACATGACAAAAATCTCGCAGCTGACTCAAACTTGAGTCACCAACCGGAACATTTCCAGTCTGTAAACCAGAGAAAGACACGTCCGACATCATCTGATGAAATCGACACATTCACCAAGAACAGAAACCCCGTGACACGATATCTATCTAAAATATACCCACTTCTCAATGATTCACTCTTCTTTGACGACTTTTTGTCCAAGACACTTCTTCTTGACGTATCACGTTTTATATTCCTTACGGCTTTACATTATGGTTGAACAGCTTGACACATCAAGAAGACGTTCTTGTCAAAAAGTCGTCAAAGAAGAGAAGATCATAGACAACCACACCTACAAAAAGTCCATTCGAAAGTGAAACAGAAACACCAACTTCGTAACGCACGGAAATTTGTGCTAGGATTAATTTCAGCAACAAGAAACGCGTGATACGCTGAAGCCCGGCGTCCATGGATCAGCTGACCAAGTAAAATATAAGGGACGCTCACCTCAAACTTGTGCAGGTGACCCAATATCAACAAAGTTCAGAACGCTTTATTCTTTGCTGCCGAAAATCTCATCTGTTGTTGGGCATAGCCCGCACATACACGTGATAATGCCCTGCTTGAAAAATAGTCATGGAGCAGAGCTATATGCACTGCTATCTTCACAAGCATTGTCAAAATGCTTGATACTCTCGATAAAAGGCGCAGCACCAGTCGGAAAAGGGTCTTCAAAATTTCGTTGAATTTTTAATGCTAATAGAATCCTCGTTTTCGCATGAAAGTTCTTTTTTTTTCAAAAAACTATTGCAAACTATACACATAAAATAAAACTACATATTTTGAACAACTAACGATGAATGAATGTGACCTCATCTGTCGCATTCAGATCAAGGATTCCTTCGGTTTTTGACATTTGAACCTTCGACGCACGGAGAACGTTGCTTCTGTGAAGTTTCAGTTTCACATACCTCATCCAGCATTTCACACGCAGAAAGTGGTGCACATTGTCGCATGAATATATGGTGTCTCTGTCTCTACGATCTGTCAGCCGCTATGGACACTTCGATCGAATGCAAAAGATAATCCGAAAAGACACATCTCGCCGCGAAAAAAAATCCTCAGGTTTGAATTTAAGCTAAACTGTGCAACACTATGGATCCAGAAATGTGGGAAGATGCACTACAGAGAATGTTTGCGACAGGTCACTAAAAGATTTAGTTCACCGATAAAGATAAAACGCTCTATTGGATACTGATAATTTCTTGTTCAACTAATCTTTTATCCGATATATCCGTTGTAAAACACATTTCCCTTTTATCTAACATTTTTTCTTTCAGACTTCTTTGATCCCTCACAAGCTCCCAGCCAATATTTTGATCCTTCACAAGCTACCAGCCGATATTATCAGAACTCGCCCCAATATTCACAGAATTACAACCAAAGTCAGGGACCAACAACACTTCGGCCAATGCCTGTACAAACCGAGAATTTTCTACAACCATTGGATAGGACCTTACCCAATCCCCAACTACTCGGTTGGTCAAGTCAACCACATCCAACTCCTTTACAACTGAATGACGGAACAACCTTTCGCCTACCTGTAGCTCCACTTCAACAGAATCATCCCACTATCACTTCGTCAATTGGACCACAGGAGCCTCTTCCCGCTCGGGAGAACAATCCAGTACCATATCGAGAGACATTGCTGAGTTCCTTTCCTCCAACGCAAAATCGTCAGAATAATGATATTGCCCCCATCTGGTCCACATACTCGTATCCGTCGCAGTCCACCCCGCCACCAATGCCGGAGACGCGATCGTTAGAGCAACCATCAAACTTTCTCCGGGCACCGTTTACTCTACCGCAAATCGAAACTCAGCATTCACCACTAACGAACCCGCAGCAGAGCCAAATAGTTCTTCCTACGTCCGTTCAACATCAACCCATTGAACCAAATCCTTTTGCATTTGGTTCGATTGAGCGAAGTCCTTGGGATGCACGAACAACTTCACGACCGCAATCAAACAATGATAAGAACAAAGGATCTCCATCATCATTTGGTCCCGGAGAGCGGAAGGAACCGTAACATTATCTGATCCAAGAGAATCCATTAATTATTTATTAAAATGTTTACTTTATATCACTTTTCGCTTAGAATTCCAATACACTTGTTTCTGTCTAAAATTTTGGCGGTGTTCTCTATGTTTTTACTTTTTGTCGTATTTAATTTTGTTATATTTTATTTTTCTTATATTTTCCTTCATCATTTGTGAGAACTCTAACCCTCTAGTAGTCCAATGAATATCTTCTGATTTCTCTGTCTTTTGCCATTTAATTTATTTAATTTTAATACATTTTATTTTCCTCAAATTAATACTTGTTTCATTCTTAGGTTTCAATTGATCACACGACTATACAGGGTGAGTCACCTCGAATGTTGTTTTTTTGTTCGCAATTTCCGAGAAAACACAGATATCTCCATAATCACCCCTTGCACCCCTTCAGACACCCCCAAATGTGGTTTCACCGAATCGCAGGAAGACTAAGGTCTCAGGCCCAATAATCCGAGACACGAAGAACGCATTGCTGAAAAAACGCCACTCCAACCTCTCTACCCCTTCCCACAGAAAAACACCCCTAAAACGTAAGCCAAGGAATAGATTTGGGTCGATGCCTTCAGATCAAGGAAATGAACAGCTTTTTAATTCAAAACCATGGACTTCCGAAGCGCAGTTCCGGATAAAATACGGAGCATAGAAAACAACCCTAACAACCCTTACCAAAAAGGTGTAGGGGTGTCAATTTGGGATAACCCAATGTAACAAAACGAAGCGCAAGTGGACCAGGCTCCAAACCCTCCATTGCACCACAATTGTAGGTGCAGCCGTTTTCGCGGAAGCTGCGACCCCAAAAAAACAACATTCGAGGTGATTCACCCTGTATAGATTAATTTGAGTGGAAAACTGATAACAAACATGTATGAGGAAAATGTGGAAATAAAATCCACATTTCTGATCAAGTTCAACAGTCTAATTCATCTAAATATGCATGGAAAAATACCTTGACCCCAGGACTGGTCTTCCTGCAGTTTCTTTGTTGTCGATCGCCGATCTCATCAGACCAGTGGGCTGAAATTCGCCAAAAATCCAGCAACACATTCACAGTTGTACCTTGACTTGATTCGGCTCACAGTGCCCATGGCAGTCCCAGCATGCTGTCCCAGCCACATTTTTTTACGAAACTGTCTCCAGATTGTCGTCTCAAAAGTCTCCAGATTTTTTCACAATGATGGGTCCAAATGTGAAAATTATGAGAGCCAATGCGAATCAAATGCGTCGCAAAATAAATTCCTATAGAAAATTTGTAAAGATAAATAACAAACCTGACAAAATTTGTAAGAAGATGTTCAAAACAATATTTCGCTAGAGTAATCAACTGCTCAAATTTGCCGCACAATAATAAATTCGTAGCAGTCAAACGCTAATAAAATGCCATGTTGCTGCCAGTGATCGATGACAGCATTTTGAGGCACCGTCAGCGCTGAGCTTGTCAGAGCAGCAGACTCAAACCACAATAATTGGCATCTTGGGCCGAAATTCTTCTCATATCATGTGCCTTATTTTCTTCTAAGGATAAAAACTTTTAATACCAGCTGGTGTTCATAGTAATTTCCAACCATATCAATTTCCGCCGTCATAAGTACAACGAGGAAAGAAAGTTCTATCCAAAGATTTAGTATTAAAGGAGAAGGAGTGATGGGGTGATAATTCTTTCCAGATTCATTGCTTTATCTGGACGAGTCGAATAGCAAAGACCCTTTTCGTCTCATATAGTTACCTGGAGCCTGTTAAATATGGCGCATCAATTGTGATAAAATATCTCCCATCTCAGACAGAAAATTGGTTAAAACTGGGAACGTTAAGAAACGTTTTACTTCCTTGTAAGAAAGAATTTCTAACTTTGATCTTTGACTCCAGTTTGTCATTATCGAGTACTTAGACGAATTCAACGCTGTCAAATTTCATGGTCCACACTTGTATTGTGATGTATTAAAGTTCACAATCTGCACAGATTCTCTGGAAAACAGCTATGCACCAAGGTCACGGTTATAGGGGATCCATTCATTATTCATACAAAAGTTCTCAAAAATAGAAAAGTTTGATGTTTGCATTTTTGCATAAATGTGTATACAAAAGTTTACGCTGACAGCAAGTTCATGGGAATTTGCAAATTAAGAGGTCCAAAACACAATTAAAATTCTGTGTTGTAATGTAAAATGCCCGGTTCTTCCAACTGGAGTTAACTTTTTAACATATGGATTAAACCTTTGACTCGAGTTAAGCAGTATTAAATTCATACGCACGGCTCGGGTTAAGGGTTTAACCCAGGGATTTAAACTTAATTAACTCTAGTTGGTAGAATGGGGCATAACTCTGGTTAAGGTTTTAACATAGGGTGAAAGAGTTGGAAGAAACGAGCATAAAGCACATAAATTTTATTTCTGTGTCACTTATGGTGTTTCTGATGACGGCAATACACCTCAGAGGGCTACAAAATTATTAGGCAATCTCATTTCGATAGAAGACAACATTTTTGTCGATAAAAGAAAATAATAGATTACGCGTATTTGTTGCGGTTTTCCTAATGTCGGTATTTTCAAGTAGTGTCTTCATTTTCAAATTCGGCCGAGATATTTTTTTCTCAAGTTGACCCCGGTTTTTAGCATCATTTTTCAAAGAAGCAAAACTGATTAATTCTTCGATTCATTGCTAAACTCGCATGGCAGTTTGACAAGGTTAACAGGTCTCATTGTCGGGCTGCGGACTTGATCACAGAAGTTGTAGCGGCGTAATTTATGTTCTCATAGATCTGTGTTCCCATTTAAAAATTGCAACTGAAATATTTTTTCCTTTTTCGATGCAGGGTGAGTCTGGGGTCTGAAAGGTGTGTCAAATATTTGGGGACTTTTCTTCATGCCAAATCTAACATAAATTAAAGACTGCTTTTTACTAGTCTGGGGTCTGAAAGGTGTGTCAAATATTTGGGGACTTTTCTTCATGCCAAATCTAACGTAAATTAAAGACTGTTTTTTACTAGTCTGGAGTCTGAAAGGTGTGTCAAATATTTGGGGACTTTTCTTCATGCCAAATCTAACATAAATTAAAGACTGTTTTTTACTAGTCTGGAGTCTGAAAGGTGTGTCAAATATTTGGGGACTTTTCTTCATGCCAAATCTAACATAAATTAAAGACTGTTTTTTACTAGTCTGGAGTCTGAAAGGTGTGTCAAATATTTGGGGACTTTTCTTCATGCCAAATCTAACATAAATTAAATACTGTTTTTTACTAGTCTGGAGTCTGAAAGGTGTGTCAAATATTTGGGGACTTTTCTTCATGCCAAATCTAACATAAATTAAAGACTGTTTTTTACCAGTCTGGAGTCTGAAAGGTGTGTCAAATATTTGGGAATTTTCTTCATGCCAAATCTAACATAAATTAAAGACTGTTTTTTACTAGTCTGGAGTCTGAAAGGTGTGTCAAATATTTGGGACTTTTCTTCATGCCAAATCTAACATAAATTAAAGACTGTTTTTTACTAGTCTGGAGTCTGAAAGGTGTGTCAAATATTTGGGGACTTTTCTTCATGCCAAATCTAACATAAATTAAATACTGTTTTTTACTAGTCTGGAGTCTGAAAGGTGTGTCAAATATTTGGGGACTTTTCTTCATGCCAAATCTAACATAAATTAAAGACTGTTTTTTACCAGTCTGGAGTCTGAAAGGTGTGTCAAATATTTGGGGAATTTTCTTCATGCCAAATCTAACATAAATTAAAGACTGTTTTTTACTAGTCTGGAGTCTGAAAGGTGTGTCAAATATTTGGGGAGTTTTCTTCATGCCAAATCGAACAAAAATGAAAGACTGTTTTTCTATAAAACCCCCCTTCGTCCGGATTTTTTGTCTGCAAAAAGTTTCGGTTGAGATGGAAATTGTCATGTCGACCGGAACCAGGAAACCATGTCAGAAAAAAAAATCGATTTCGGATGATTTTTGTTTTTGGACCACCAATTGGTCCAAAATGTTTCCGGGTCATTTGAATTCCAAAAAAAAGGTTATCCTGAATCAAAGAAATATGCAGACATGGTTGGTTAGGCTGAACCAAACAAAAATGAAAGAGATGTGTTTTAGCCAACATCCCACTCCTTTTGACTTTTTCCAAAAAAATGTACGGTAATCATATGGCAACCGGAATATTTTGTGGGCAAAACCCCCGAAGGAGGCGGTTTTCGGAAAAATTCCGTCTTTCATTTTTGCAAGAATTGACATGAAGATTAATTATCTAAATTTTTACACACCTCTGAAATTCACTCTGTACACTGTCACGTTGGCAGTAAAAATTAAAACGCCATGGGTTGCAACATTTTGAACATCATTTTGTACATCATGAAGTGGTCAGAATGCAGCCTTGTTGGCAATAAAGGGGGATCCCTTCTGGTTTATGAAGAGTCGGATTTTCCTAAAATCCCTGCAAAATCAAATTTAACACAGCGTGAATATATACACTCGTATACATCAATTCCGTCATCATTATATTCGTATCTACTTCGCGTCCTGTATCGCGCTAACCCCCAGCCTGCAAAGGGGTATTAAAGTAATTACATGCAGCCATATTCTTTGAAAGGACAGCTGTCTCTGTCGGAACGATTCAAACTGCTTCAGAAATATGGTGTTTTTTGCGAGCGAGGGGAGCAAAGTGACAGATCTCCAGACCAAACAATGCCGCCAAAATCATTATTATTTTTTTTTTAATTATTTATTATTATTTAAACAATACTGTCACAAATGTTATGGTGACAGAAACCGGGTGAAAAGACAAGCATGGTTAAAGAACAGTGAAAAAGTGAGAGAAGATGCAGAAACACAACCACAATAAGCAATTAATTACGCTCTGCGAGAATGGCGCCCAGGGATGCATCGCATGTGATATGAGCGGTGAAGTAGAAGAGAGGCCGTTCCAATCCCTAATTGTACGAGGGAAAAATGAGTCAAAGTAACGGCTAGTTTTGCAAAGAGGGAAATTTAGAGCAAGGCCGTTATCGGTTCGACGCTGCATCGGTTTTATGGGATATGAGGTGGGCATTGAAAAGTTGAAAGAATGGGTTATTATCCCGCTTAGCAGTTGGAGCCTACGTTTCCTGCGCCTACTAGCTCAGAGTTGGCAGGCCGAGATCTCTCAGCAAACCAGATACACTTGTGTCATAGATTATCATAGATCATGTGTGTGCTCTATTTGTGTGCCCAACTTTTTGATCGAAAATTTTGCAGCCCATTATCAACAATCTGTATCCTATTTGAATCCCATTTCAGAATGAAGATCATTATTTTCAGCAGGCCATATTTCTATACGCAAATTCGGACGAAGAGCGGAGACGCAAAACTTCAAATGATATAAGGCCGAATGTTGCCAAAATGGGTATTTTGGCATCCGGACGAAGAGCGGGGACGCAAAACCACAAATAACACAAGGCTGAATGTCGCCAAAATGGGTATTTTGGCATCCGGACGGAGAGTGGGACGCAAAACCACAAATGACACAAAGCTGAATATCGCCAAAAATGGGTATTTTGGCATCAGGACGAAGAGCGGAGACGCAAAACTTCAAATGACATAAGGCTGAATGTCGCCAAAATGGGTATTTTGCCATCCGGACGGAGAGTGGGGACGCAAAACCACAAAATAACACTAGGCTGAATTTCGCAAAAATGGGTATTTTTGCATCCGGACGAAGAGTGGAGACGGTAAACCTCAAATAACACAAGGCTGAATATCGCCAAAATGGGTATTTTATTATCTACAACTCTTGAAAAGGCAGGGTCTGAGGACATTTGAACACCGACGTTTTCGGTAGTTTATCAAAGAGAATTCACGCATCAAAATTAGATTTTTATATTGTCTTCAAGCTTGAAGGGGTTTCGCATGCAATTTACAACTTTGTGCACAAATTTGTAACGAAGTTGTACAAAGTTGTGTACAAAGTACTTCTTTGTTTACAAACATTGCCCCTGGATGTGAGGGGTCGCATCGCATTTTGTACCTGAATCGTAAAAATTGTTTTTACGTGATATTACTTCGGTCCCTAGCTTTTAAGATATTTATAATAGTGCATATACACCGAGAGTCAAACGGAAGGTAAGAAAGGAAGAGGTGATGATGCTTTTTGACGGGCTATTATGACAGCGCCGATCAAGTTCACTGCTTTGCTGGTCTCAGCATCAGAGATAATAATTGCGTTCAGGCTGGCAATTGCCTGAGGCGAGGACCGTACGTAAGATTTGCCAGCGAGTTTGGTTCCAAGGCCGCAGGTGCAAAACAGCAACAGGATGAATGTGGCCAATGGAATCCGAGCTGCAGGCTGCCCCCTGAATAATTTAGGCGAGCGTGCAAGCCCTTTACTTGTAGCTTCAGCATTTCTTGTTTACACGATTGCAGCCGAACGCAGCGCCCAATTTTAACCAAATTTGGCAGAGCGAGAAGTGTCCGGCGAATGTCTTGGATGAGTTCGAAGATGGGCATTTTCGTTCAACCCCTTTGAGTATAAATGGGGTGCGAACCCCCCGAAAGAAAAACGTTATTTGCAGTGGCACGTAGCATCCAATTTTTTCCCAAACTTGGCAGAAGGTAGTGCCCGGCAAATATCTTGGCTATGAGTGCGCAGATAGGAATTTTCGTTCAACCTTCGAGCGTAAATGGGGTGCAAAACCCCGAAACAAAAATGTGATTTGCAGCGGAACGCAGCGTTCAATTTTAACCAGATTTAGCAGAAGGTATTGTGTCCGCCAAATATCTTGGCTGATATCGAAGATGGGAACTTTCATTGAACCCCTTCCAGTGTAAATGGGGTGCGAACCCCCTGAGACAAAAATGTGATTTCCAGCTGAACGTAGTGTCAAATTTTAACCAAATTTGGCAGAAGGTAATGTCCCACGAATATTTTGACTGAGTGCGAAGATGGAGGCTATTGTTCAACCCGTTCGGGTGTAAATGGGGTGCGAACCCCCCGATGCAAAAATGTGATTTGCAGCCTAACGCGGCGTCCAATTTTAACCAAATTTTGCAGAGGTATTGTCCGGCAAATATCTTGACTGAGTTTGAAGATGGAGATTTTTGTTTACCCCTTTGAAGTGTAAATGGGGTGAGAACCCCCCGATACAAAAGGTGAGTTACAGCATTTCGCAGGGTCCAATTTTAACCAAATTTGGCAGACGTTAATGTCCGGCAAATATCTTGGCTGAGTTCGAAGATGGAGATTTTTGTTCAACCGTTTCGAGTGTAAATAGGGTGCGAACCCCCACGATACAAAAATGCGATTTGCAGCTAAGCGAAACGTTAAAGGTTCCTTTTAAAAAATAAAAACATAAATGATTCCTTATAATAAAATAATAAAAAGGGCGTTTTTTCAATTAAAAAGTTTTTTCAAGATCACAAAATAACAAAATTAATTTCATTTTTAATAATGAATTTGGCGATTTAATAATAGTTCAATTATGTGAGATATAATATGCTTTTCAAGCAAAATCTCAAAAATGAGCAGGGGGTAACATTTTCTCCTCGTAGCAATTTAAACGTCGACTAAATTCCTCAAAAACAAGCTCGCCTACTACGCGCAAAGTTTACTTTCACGCGTTACTAGTTTAGGAATACGGTTATAGGGTTATTTGGAAGAAAAAAAAGAGTCCGTGGGTGAGAGAATTTCACACCGATGATCTTGAAAATTTTGACATTAAGAGTCAATGTGATCATCACTTCAATTTGTAACAGAGTTGAGAAAATTAGCCAACAGGACAATTTTTCAACATTTCTCAGTCACTTGTATTTTCGTTGCCATGGTGAAGAAACGTGTTTGCCTTACAAGGGCTGTACATGGGCTGCAAGTGTGCGATAAATGGACCCAAAATTCGAACGCGAGTAGCTCAACAATAGAGAAAATATATTCCTTCACAGTATTTGGCCCGGCCAAAACACATTGCATTTCGAGCATTCGCGATTCATCATAAGGTTGGAATTCCGAACAGACTATAGACATATGGAGCCTAACCAATGTACAACAGTCATTATGTGAGAGAAAGCTTAATTACCACGTTAATTACCAAAATCTCAATTAGGGTTTAGTACAGGGCCATTAAAAAGTCGCCCTTTTACAATATTCAGACAATGTAAGGTGCGTGCATCGTTCATTGAGTCTGAGAAAAGCACACCACATCTCCCCATTCGAATGGGAATAAGTTCTTTCCAGCAACACTGCAAAAATCTGTCAGTATACCATTCATCTTTTGACGTCATGTTCAAAGAATACTCCATATTGTGCTGCAATCCACAGAGGTAATTTTTAACACACCATATTCTACAGAGCTGCCATGCATACAGGGCTGCCATGCACGGTGCCGGTGACTACTTATTGGCAAGACTAAGGCAGTTTTTGAAAGTCATTCAATTATGAATGCTACGTACTTTCCAATTTCCACAATACTGGCCCCATTTCAGTTTAATGCCTGCCGTCTGCCTTCTCGGTATACAATCCAGATTTTCCTGCCAGTGGAATCTGCCATTGCAACTGCACAGTTTTTTTCCATGGACGCCTTGGATAACCTTTTCTGCGGGAGGAGCCAACATCAACCTCCGTGCTAATTCGTTAATTTGGCCCTCTCTCTGGAGGGAAACTTCAGCCACCCTCACCGTTGGTGTGGGTAGACCAGACATTTGTGACCTTCGTTAGTTTGTGTTTTTTTTTTCAGACTTTTGTGACTCTAATCTCCAAAGTTTTTTTAAATATTTTCCCTGAGAACTGGGGAGCATTGAAACATTTTTGTTTTGCGCAGCCGCCTGGATCACAGAATTTCTCCAACTCGTAACCTTCAGTGGACAGGTCAGCATCGGGATTAAAGGGAGGTTATCAGTGACAGTGGAGGTTATCTTCACGACCATGCCGAACTTGAGGAGAATCTCAGCACAACTTGTGACAAATGTATGTTAATGCCTTTTTAGTTCTTGTAATTAATTCGAAATATTTTTGTCAT
Organism: Sinentomon sp. SZTP_YWyxl; assembly: GCA_030068105.1. NCBI lineage: Eukaryota > Metazoa > Arthropoda > Protura > Sinentomata > Sinentomidae > Sinentomon > Sinentomon sp. SZTP_YWyxl. The sequence continues at coordinate 35,107 of JASGXE010007296.1, read as the reverse complement.
GTTGAATACAACTTGAAGTTTTTCTTCTACGAACCTATAAGCAAGTTTGACACCTGTAAAATGTTTTATCTCACTTTGTTGAACAATAACAGTCAAGATATCTGGATTTCCCAAACTACATTGAAGGGAACATTGAACACTAGATATCTGGATTTCCCAAACTACATTGAAGGGAACATTGAACACTAGATATCTGGATTTCCCAAACTACATTGAAGGGAACATTGAACACTAGATATCTGGATTTCCCAAACTACATTGAAGGGAACATTGAACACTAGATATCTGGATTTCCCAAACTACATTGAAGGGAACATTGAACACTAGATATCTGGATTTCCCAAACTACATTGAAGGGAACATTGAACACTAGTGAAGTTGCCAAGAGAATCCAACAAGTCGACAGATGGTCTCGAAATACGACTACAATGTTCTGTTTCAGTGGAACTGTGATAAAAGTTTAGCGAAAATGCGTTGAGTCTCAGTATTTCGTAGAGGCGCCTTTACGTTGATTATTCTTTATTCATTCTTTATTCTTTATAAACTGGAGACAAGCAAAAAATAAATTTACGAAACAAATATTTCCATTGAATCCAAGCAATTCAAAGGTGGAATCAGGTTAGGACATCTGAAGGTACTTGAAGATGAGAGAGGAGTCTGGAAGAAGGGAGTTCCAATCGCGAATAGTACGTGTAAAGTGGAGTTGTGCGGTACGCACTTAAATAACAGGTAAGGTGGTTAAATCAAGCACCATTGTCCGTTCGCCTGCCGACGATGGATAAGGGTTATTGGGAAGTCAAAGCGCCCCCCTTGGAGCCGCTAATTGTATCTTCGGTGGCAATTGCCAGTCTTGCACTTTGATATTTTAGGCTAAGTCATTTATACGGGGGGGACACAATTGCACGGCAACAGGGAAACATTTTCAGAAAAAGCTGTACCCTTAGCCGTGCAATTGTGTCCCCCCTTTGGCACCAGCATACGGCACAGGGTGTGCCTTATTTCTCTGGAGGGTGGGTAGTGGTTGGGACAGGTAAGACGCTTTGCACATGGTAAGTTAAGTTGGGTTAGGTTCAGTTTGGTCGTTAGGTTAGGCTAGGTTAGGTTAGGTTAGGTTAGGTTAGGTTAGGTCAGGTTAGGGTTCTCTGTGCAGTGTATACCTTTACTTAAAACAACCTGGACCTAATCTAATCCAATCTGACCTAATCTGACCTGATCTCCCTGCGCGATCTCTTATTAAGCGACTAAACCCCATGATTTGCTCAGCCTGCAATTACAGATACAGAACAAGAAAAAATAATGCAGGCAGTGGGCCTATAGCAACGAAAATGCAAAAGAAAACCGCTTGAGGAGAACACAATTGCACGACAGAGAAAAAGCACACCCTGTAGGTGCCGTCTGCAGAAGCCAAAGGGGGGACACAATTGCACGGCAAGTAGTCTACAGCGTTTTTGTAAAAATATTTCCCTGTGACCGTGCAATAGTGTCCCCCCCTTATAAATGACATAACCCGATATTTCGTCACATTTTCCCTCTAAGATGGAGACACGCGAATCTGTAATCCTTTAAATACAACAAGCTTATGTTTAGGCCTACTCATACTACAGCCGATTTGATTCTCAGGCAGGCAAACTGGAAACAGCAATCCCTAACGTAATCTCCATTTTGAACAATTCAACTTATCCGTTCATATACACTGGATTGGACCCGTTCAGTTATGTAGTATATGTGGAAGATGTGAATCACGTGGCATATATGTCTGTTGGACATTTTGCGACTTGAATATCGTCAATCGCCAATTTCGCCATAACAAACTGGATTTACCAGCAAATCGTATAAGTTTATTGCAAATCTATGCAGTAACATAGATGGCGATTAAACTCTATGGGATTTGATCAACCTCAGGCAAAAAAAAGCAAAATGAAAAAAAACTGAAAGAAAACTGAAAATGCAAAGAACTTAAAAGGCAAAATCCGCAAAAATCAAAAACTCGAAAATGAAATTCCGTCATCAATTTGTATTGAAATTCCGCCAATGTCCGGGTTTGTGCAGAATGCAAATCGTCTAATCAACCGAACAATGCATGTCTTGTGATCCAGCTTCAGTCATTCTGACTGGCCTCGACGTGTCAAGTTCAAATGATTCCTGTCTCCGAATGGAATTCTAAGCCTTTCTCATTATGGCTGGTTGTGACCCGATGTCTTTTCGTCGGTCGGGACAACAGGTTCCGCTCACCGTGAACTCGCCGAGGAGTGTGGATCAGGCTGTGTCCAAAACAAATTAAGTCAGAATAATCGGGATCGATATGTAGCGTGTGGTTTCTGGTGTGTGTGCCTGCGCGAATCGGTTAAAGTTTTCGACTCTGAACGGAAAACCTTTCTGAACTGAAAATTGCCAGACAAACCCATATATGATTGTTGCGGCCCATGGATATGCAACATATCAAGATCTCTTGCATCCCTTCAACAAAACCACTCTGGTCCTTTCTAAGGCTGAGCGGAATTCGAAATTCGAGGTCGGGTTGGAATAGGGTCGGAACTTCGCAAGGTGGGTATGGAATCGGAACTTTTCGAAATCGGAACAACGTTAGGAATCGAACTGCGATCGGAATAGGAATTTCGCCGGAATCGGAATCTCGATTGGTTCTACTCAAAAGGTCCAGCTGACCTTTCAGAAAATGGAGATCTTGGAAAAAATCCGCCTATTGGAACAATTCCACCCCACCAAACTTCACACACCAGGAAAAATGCGAACTTTACACATTTCTGAAAGTTACGAAACAAGTCCGATTTTCGGAGTTCCGATATTTTCGCAAAATTATGACTTTTTCTGAATTCCGACTTTTCGGAATTTTGAGAAGTTCCGTTCCGATTCCGAGTTCCAAATTCCGAGCCATATGTTCCGACTCATCTCTGGTCCTTTCCAAGGTGTTCCGGGTGCAGGAAACGTCGACGATAACGATAATCTGAGCAACGCCTGTCATTGGTCTTCAGGGGCAAGACGGCGTTTCTGCTTGAACATCGGCAATTTTCAGCAATCAGCCAGGGAAATGACACGCGCTGGCTACGTTAAGGCTTCAACGAGGCTTAATTATACACAGCCATTTTAAATACTCGGGCCATAGGAGATTTTTGTCAGATTTTTGAAGCACGGGGCAATGTTATTCCCCATCTAGTAAGCGCCGTTAAATGCATTCCTTCGTGTAATGTGTTTTGCGGCGCATGTGAAATGGGGAATTACATTGCCCCGTGCTTTCAAAAGTCTGAAAAACACTCCTAATGGCCCGGCTATTCTGAATGGCTCCGTATTAATCACTGTATAGCCAGGCAGTCGCTAAGATATTCCCTACATCCACTCGTGCGTGACTCATACTCGTAATTATGCCTAATATGAAAATTAATCATTCCTTAGGTTGTTTCTTTGCACACACTTGACTCGTGTTTAAAGAGCCTGCGAGAGGCTTGGCATGTCTCGAATGAATAATTTGCTATCTGCTGCTCTAATGGTGGTTAACACAAAGTGAAAGCATGGAACAAACTTACTGAAAACTTGGTTCTTTCAGCTGCTCAGCATTCAAGCGAGCAGCTCCTTGTCCATCTGCTTATGCAGAAAATATGTTTTACGGCTAAATGTACAGTCACAGAATGACTCTTTAAAAACACATGTACCTTCATTGGATCATGGGAGTCATTATTGCATCTGTGGCTGTATAGTGGCGACAGAATTAATGTACAAACACATGTGTTTTTCCCATTTAACTGTTGCCTCCGAAATTTTTTTTTCTTTCTTTTTATCTTTATGCAGGCGGTAGAAATTAAAGCGCCAGATTTCAACAAAGCGGTCAAGACGTGTCACATTTTAACCGCTGTTACAAAAGAGGGTCTTTATTTTCTGCAGCATAGAATTTCAGCCAAAATCTGAACGGTTGCAATTTTTTACATATTTGACAAAAAGGCCAAAATTACCCTTGGGTTTGTGCAGAGAAATATGCGTTATGCTTCCAGGAAAGCTAAACTCAAGGCTTATTTGTCCCTTATACTGCCTGTAGTTGAATATGCTGGAGCCGTTTGGGACCCAGCTTGTCAAGATGACATTTCCAAGCTAGAAATGATTCAAAGGAGAGCCGCGCGAATGATCACAAATTCATATGCACGTGACGTCAGTGTATCTGATTTGCTAAAAGAACTTGGCTTGCCTACCTTGAAAAGCAGACGGAAGGAGCGCAGACTTCAACTTCTCAGCGATATAGTGACCCATTCCCTTAACTTTCGCATGCCAGATTGTTATTTCGTTAAACCATTTCAGCGCAGAACTGATAATGGGCTCGCAATTAACGCCCCGATATCCAAAAGTAACCGTTATTTCAATTCTTTTTTCCCGCGAACTATTAGAGAGTGGAACAGTCTTCCTGCAACGTCCAAAATGATTACGAAGGCTAGGACTTCGTTTGGCGCCGCACCGATTTTGTTATTACATTCCATTGTCCACTTGCGAATGCGTGTTTTTTTGTTTGCTTTTTGTTTGTTTTTTTTTTGTTTGTTTTTCTGCTAAATGTGTTACCATGACCCTTTTAACCACTGACTGTTGATTTTCTTTTATGTTTGTGACCTGCTACCAAAGCCTGTTGTAGCAGTATTGTCTTCAAAAAAAAAAAATAAATCATTATCTGTGAGTACATTAATTCCACCGCCGCTATACATCCCCCTGAGAGAATGCCTGCAGCCATGGCCAGGCATGGCACATCATCCATGATACCAGAGATATACAGTCACAAAAACAATACTGAATCCCATGCATGATCCAATGTTGGCACATGTAAAAGGCAGTCATTATTGTTTCAGCGACTGTACATCCAAGTTACTGTTTGAGTACAGCATTAAATGACCATTGCTGCGCATATTTTTTCGTTGTTATGAGGCCATCACTTGCAATGGAATTAAAAAAACGTCTAGCACGTCTAGCAGGCTTCTTGGAGAACGAGAGCACATTACGCTTTCTCGAAGTTGCACAAAATAAGTGCAAGATATAGCCTCCAGGCACGCGTATGAAAGTAAACGATGTGAAATTTTAGGGGACAAAATTACCAAGGTGTTGACCTTGACATTCCGAAAATGGGTTACGCATTCTGACTTTATGAGCCTGGGGAATTGATACTCCTGAACGCTCATGGGGTACCTATATCGAAAGATTTCGAAAACCTGCTTCTTTCCGCAACTCTGGGTCTACTCCTCATTCCACTTGAAGATATGAGCTAAGAATGCTCCCAAGTGTGCGCAGAGAGAATTCAGAATTCTTTCAACAATGAAAACTCGGCTTTCAACAATGAAAACTCGGTCGAAAACTTCATTATCGGCATAGAAATTAAAGTTGTTCTGTGTATTTAAATGGAAGAGTGTGAAACATTCTCAGCTCATATCTTCAAGTGGAATGAGCTGTACATACTGGCAAGGCTACCCGAGCTGGTGATCTCGAAAAGAGACGGGATTCGACTACAGAGACCTTGCTTGAATTTTAGGATCGTATTTTGACCTATATCTCTTATCGATGTGAATCGGAAATGCAGATCAAACTATTTTTCGTAGGAGACTTGGTGGCAGCATCAGTCCACTTTTTTGTTGTCGCACTAGTATCATGGAATCGGCTCATGATTTTCCCACAGAGCTGTCTTTTGTTGGACATGATTTCGAATGTGGAATTTCCAGGCGCAAAGCATTCGAATACAGCAAAGATGGTTTAGTTCATGGTGCCGACAATGGAGAGAGGGGTTGAAAACTACTTCGGATTTAATTTCGCCCCGATACTGTGACAAGGTTTTCCTGACTTTCATTGACATCCCCCGTCATGCAAGGCGACCTCATTTGAAAATCGAGCTTTTCGCACCTAGCTTTCAACCGAAGTCGTTTTCCGCCGCACCCTTCTCTCCTATCTTAGTAGCTTCAGCACCACTAAAACAGCTTTAAAGATCAATTTTGAATGGGTATCATTGCGTTTGACAACCACAGGGCACGATTGACAACCACAGGCCACAGGTTCCGGCTGCACACGGTAAATTTACTTAAACTGTAAGGACGAAGAAACCAGTTCCGTGTTTCCGTTTTTCATCCAAATTGGTGATGACACTGGGGTCCACGACTTCCCTTATATATGCGGGGCTTATTAAAAGTCCTCGAACATTGGGGAAATTTCAAAGAACACAAAGGCTATCTAATTTCAACAGGGCTTTGTGCAACTTCAATCATCACACATTGTGCCATGGTGATTTGCGGCGCATGCTGCCATTGATTCCAAATGGCGCCTGAGTTAATTAAGAACTCCCATGTTCGAAGACTTTTGATAAGAATTGTGTACCGCTGTGATGAGTTTGTTCACAATAGGGTGATGTAACCCTTTTGCACAAGCACGCTTACAAAGTAGCAAAACAGAGCAGCGAGAATGACATGCCCAAACAATCGGCAGAAACAATCGTTTTGAATTGAAAATGTCGGCAGGTTCGAGTGAAGTTTTCGGGCTTTGCAGTTTTGCTGTCATGGGACCGTTTTCTATATGATTGGGTTGGCGACGAGGTTAACATGTTGTCACCAGAAGCAAGACACTAACGCATACTGATTTTTTGGTTCTCACAAGGCAGATACTGTTGAGTTTATCCCTGTTGCACTGTAGAAGGGAAATTACCAGGAAGGAGTTATATGCTTCTGGGAGATTGCTGTTTGTCCACGCTGCAGGCATTTAATTGCAAGTAATCCATGTATGCGCCATACGAAGTGTGTGTTTATCGTTTGAGATCCGTCGAGTTGGTATTACGTTGTTAAGTGAACACGCCATCATTCGTTCCAATGTCTTCCATCGTGAGGACTTTAGAAAGCTGGCCAAGAACACAACTGTGATGGAAGATCACGAGGAGCTGTCGATTGTCGATTTTGTCTTCTACATACTGTGATGGAAGATCATGAGGTGCTGTCGAGTGTCGATTTTGTCTTCTGCATGTAGTGACTGCTAACATACTGTGATGGAAGATCATGAGGTGCTGTCGAGTGTCGATTTTGTCTTCTGCATGTAGTGACTGCTAACATACTGTGATGGAAGATCATGAGGTGCTGTCGAGTGTCGATTTTATCTTCTGCATGTAGTGACTGCTAACATACTGTGATGTAAGATCACGAGGTGTTGTCGATTGTCGATTTTGTCTTCTGCATGTAGTGACTGCTAAGATACTGTGATGGAAGATCACGAGGTGCTGTCGATTGTCGATTTTGTCTTCTGCATGTAGTGACTGCTAACATACTGTGATGGAAGATCACGAGGTGCTGTCGATTGTCGATTTTGTCTTCTGCATGTAGAGACTGCTAACATACTGTGATGGAAGATCACGAGGTGCTGTCGAGTGTCGATTTTATCTTCTGCATGTAGTGACTGCTAACATACTGTGATGTAAGATCACGAGGTGTTGTCGATTGTCGATTTTGTCTTCTGCATGTAGTGACTGCTAAGATACTGTGATGGAAGATCACGAGGTGCTGTCGATTGTCGATTTTGTCTTCTGCATGTAGTGACTGCTAACATACTGTGATGGAAGATCACGAGGTGCTGTCGATTGTCGATTTTGTCTTCTGCATGTAGAGACTGCTAACATACTGTGATGGAAGATCATGAGGTGCTGTCGAGTGTCGATTTTATCTTCTGCATGTAGTGACTGCTAACATACTGTGATGTAAGATCACGAGGTGTTGTCGATTGTCGATTTTGTCTTCTGCATGTAGTGATTGCTAAGATACTGTGATGGAAGATCACGAGGTGCTGTCGATTGTCGATTTTGTCTTCTGCATGTAGTGACTGCTAACATACTGTGATGGAAGATCACGAGGTGCTGTCGATTGTCGATTTTGTCTTCTGCATGTAGAGACTGCTAACATACTGTGATGGAAGATCATGAGGTGCTGTCGAGTGTCGATTTTATCTTCTGCATGTAGTGACTGCTAACATACTGTGATGTAAGATCACGAGGTGTTGTCGATTGTCGATTTTGTCTTCTGCATGTAGTGACTGCTAAGATACTGTGATGGAAGATCACGAGGTGCTGTCGATTGTCGATTTTGTCTTCTGCATGTAGTGACTGCTAACATACTGTGATGGAAGATCATGAGGTGCTGTCGATGTGTCGATTTTGTCTTCTGCATGTAGTGACTGCTAACATACTGTGATGGAAGATCATGAGGTGCTGTCGAGTGTCGATTTTATCTTCTGCATGTAGTGACTGCTAACATACTGTGATGTAAGATCACGAGGTGTTGTCGATTGTCGATTTTGTCTTCTGCATGTAGTGACTGCTAAGATACTGTGATGGAAGATCACGAGGTGCTGTCGATTGTCGATTTTGTCTTCTGCATGTAGTGACTGCTAACATACTGTGATGGAAGATCACGAGGTGCTGTCGATTGTCGATTTTGTCTTCTGCATGTAGAGACTGCTAAGATACTGTGATGGAAGATCACGAGGTGCTGTCGATTGTCGATTTTGTCTTCTGCATGTAGAGACTGCTAACATACTGTGATGGAAGATCACGAGGTGCTGTCGATTTTGTCTTCTGAATGTAGTGACTGCTAGGAACCACGCATCACTGATGATCTTAGCTCCCGATGTCAATGAGTTATGAGAGGTGCTGAACAGTCTGGCCGATATGCCCACATCACTGAATTAGAGAACTGTTCTGTTGATATGATAAAAGTTGTTGTCGAGTCCTAGACTTATGTCCCTCCTCAATTTTGCGAGATACGCAGGACTCATTATCCATCCTTGCGTCGCGATTTTGAATGGCGAATGCGTTGAGCTGTTTCCAGTCTAACGGTAAATTTGGCCACAGTGCACAAGATTAAACGCTGACACCATTTGTTAGATGAGGTAAAAGATGATCCTACAAAGGAGGATCCAACAATAATGGAATGGTGTTCGTGTCATTCTTCAAATTGTTAGCTAGCTCTTTATAGTGACATTGGTTTTCCAACGTGGACGGTTGTTTTCACAGGTGCTCAATGTACAGGCAGGATACCTAATAAAAAAGATCTTGTGAAATGCAACAGTGATTTCTTGAATTTATCCTTGAATGAGTAGTCTACCTCTGTCACGGTAGGCTTTTTCGAGAGGAAAAGCCTTCCTGCCAGCCGATTGATCCGTAGCAGATCAATTTTGCTGGTTGAACGCTGCACAAGTTTGTTGCGGCTTTGGATCTGATGGGGATTAACAAATCTCTCAGTGACGTGTGGAGAAATTTTCATCGAGGAATTTTCAGCGAGAAATTTTCTTACTTCAATTTACAAACAAAATTACTAACCAATCAACTTTGTTCCCGTTATAGCACCTGAAAAATGAAAGGAATGTGAAAAATTGCAATTCTTGGTGGTTCCTGCAGTGACTAGATTCTTCTATAATGTTGCAGATTTTAATACATCATTCAATAATATATCACATATTCGTATATGGACTTCTGACATCGCTTCTCTAAAACTTTGTATTCACAAGGATCAGAAATGGGAATATTCTTTCTAGTTTCTTTGTAACATTATTTGCAATTGAAACTTTTATTTGCATAACAATAGATCTGCGTAACTTAGAGAAGTATAGCATCTACTTCAATGAACAAACATAGCTAGATTGAGTTGTCAATGATTTAGTCGGAGAAACATTCTGTCATCCGTACAGGTTTGGTAAACTCTTGTTGTTAATTCTCGAACATTCAAAGTTGATGCATCAGTCGGAGTTAGATTCAACATCCTTGACTCGATATCATTCACTGGCATCTTTTATAACTTACATAGACATGTCAGATCAGTGGCTGGGCTGGTCTCCTTCATCTGCGTTTCCACGGTCTTGCTTATCGCGATTTCGGCAATCGCAGGCGCTGCCATCGTCAGAGCTTGACGGAGAATGATTTTGTTCTCCACCGCACGTTACTTAATTCCACTTCCGTCCGTTAAGGAGCGAGTGGAGGAGAAGGAAAGCATTCACCGTCAACGTCAAGCTCTGATGATGGCAACACCTGCGATAGCCGAAATCGCGATCAGCAAGACCGTCGATGCACAGATGCAGGAGACCAGCCAAGTCACTGATCTGACAGTTTCTGAACCGTGCAGCAACCTCAATACTTTCATTACAGAGACATCGTAATCTTTCTGGAGCATCAAGTCTTGTGGCCAGCATTGTCGATATCATCATGGCCACGAGTGTCCCATGGATCGCATGGATCTTCGTGCTCCTAGTTGGTAATCATGTTCCGGCTTCAGAAGCAGGACTGCTTTCTCTCGCCGTTAAAGCCTTGGGCAATCGCATAGAAATCCAACTTCAAGACTCAGTCGGCCGATTGCTTCCATTGACCTTAGGTTCCGGTCCCATCGATATCGACAGGCTTGGAGAGGGTGGCCTTGTAGAAATAGCGAGCCGCATCAACGAAAACCTGCCGTTGGGTGATCCCGCTCAATCTACGCAGGACACGGTGAGATTGATCTTCAAGGGGCTCCACGATGAGTTTGATAACAAGCTGGGTGACTTTAGAGTTAAGATTCTTCGAAACTCACAAGATCAACCAAATTCCAGTCAGGGAGAAGGCTTCCGTCAAATCGGGGATTCTGGTTTCGCTTTCGATTTCTTAAATGTACTAGATCTTCCTGTCGGAGGAGTGACATCTCGGAACATGGATATCCAGAGTAATGGTAAGGAATCAAGTAAATAAATAGCGGAAAGTGGTGATAAGAATATATTCTGATATTATGGTAATAAATCAGTCGTTGGGTGCAATGGTGACTGAGAGTAACTGCACAGCAAAAATGAGAGACTCTTATTTTTCCAATGAGAGCAAAACGGCCTCATAAGAAGGGCATCTCAGTGGAGAATTCGAGAGAATCGGAAGTTGGGTAACTCCAACAGTCTAACTAGAATATAACTGTTTAACATAGTTTTCCCAACGGACAATTTGCCACGTTGGGTATGATTTATGGCAATCTCGATTCACACCATTGAACGAAGATTCAATGAAAGCCTCGTGGTATCTGGCAGGGAATTCGTCCCAGACGTATCTTCGGCTATGAAATGGAGAAGCATGCAGTCATTATCAGTGAATTTTTTGATACTTTTGGGACCCATATCTCGGACATGGGGGGTCGGACCACATTTTGTCATAAAACAACTTCGATTCGTATTAGCATGTAGAATCGCGTGGCATGGGTTTAATGACACAAGATTGTACCACACTGTTCCTTTTGCCAGAAACAGTCGACAGAGGAGGCACTTTTCTGGTGCATGGGGTAGAAGGCTCCGTAAGCAAAGTGATATTTTGGTATTAGAAGTGATGGGTTGTTATTCTAAAAAATTGGATCGTTGCATACACTCTAAACGAAAAGTTCAGATTGGAACACTGTATTTTAACATGGGCTTAGATAGGAAGTGTTATTTTAAGAACATTAATGGAACACTTGGTGCGTTCTTGGAACACACTGAGTTTTCAAAATCTGTGATTTTCCTGTCACAGATTTGGAACACATGGGCGATTTGGAACACATTAAGTGTTCCAAATCGCTGGAAATGGAATAAATATAGCTGAGCCCATGTTAAAATATAGTGTTCCGAACTGAATTTCGTGTTTAGAGTGTAAGCACGTATGTATATAAGCAACGGATTATTGATCTTTCACACTCTTCATCTCAACAATAGCTCCTATTCCTTGTTCCATTGTTCATCGGGTTTAAATTATTTGATTAGCATCACGTTGCTTTCATTTTAAATATGCCAGAGTCTTTTGTGTTTCTTTCATGATCAGTCTTGCAGCCGTGTCTGAGCATTAATTTCTATCAATTTTCCGACAGTAAAAAGGAAGCGTAAATGTCCATATTTGATGCAGAAAAGTGTTGGGCTAATTTACGCTACGTTACATTTCGTGTTTGATCGAATGGTGGCAGTATTTTTTACAAGAATCAGTATTAGCAATCAGCCGACATTTCCAGCACTCCATCAAAGCAATCCGTTTCCCGCACTCCATCTAAGCAATACATTTTAGGCCCGCATTTCTTCGTCTAATACACCTTCCCCGCATGTCCTGCTGATTATTTGATTGTCCAATCTTAAAATACAGATTATCGTAGTCAATCTACACAGAACTTCAGTTATGACTCGTCTTTCATATCCACCGGTCCTTTCCAAAATTTTGGAGCGGCAAGTTCAAGTTCCTCTACCACAGAACCAGGTAAATCCTGTCTTTGTTTAATGCTACGAATATGTCTGCTTAAACCATGCTTTTTAATCATCAAAAATTCAGAGTAGAGGTCAATCATTTCTCTTAACACTTTGGCACAGATTTTTGTAAGTTGTATCCAATTTTCCAACTTGGAAGTACATGTATGCAGGGTATTCCAAAAGTCACTTGACAACTCCTGCTATTTCTTTGTTTTCAATCTTCTTTTGTCGGGCTATTTCTACAGAATTCTGGTTCAGATTGGGCAGACTGCCTGCTGCACGTGTTATCCATTTGAATTGGAACAAACTCCACTCCAAACCTCCAGAGTTATTGCTTCAAAACTGCAATGCACGTTTCTGGGGTTGTCAAGTGAATTTTGAGAAACCCTGTATATGTACTCGTATATTATGCACATTATGTGATGCAATGTACATACATTATGTAAAAGTTCGTAGTTTTTAGAACTGAATCCTGCATTCTCACCCTCGCTCACCTCATGCCAACCCTCCTCCATATAGAAAAATCTGTTCAATAAATTTCACTTTTAGCTCACCGTGCTTCAAGGGCGCAACTGTTTTTTCTGATGGAAGACACGTGAATTGCAGATACGTTTGCGCAAATTGCGCCGAATTGGCTCAATTGTCACTGTGCCGCCGTTGTGACGGCAATGGTATCATTGCCCAAAGTCCGAACGCTTCGGGAACGGTTCTGCAGATTTTCCACGGGGGATGTTTGCAACTACACTTTCAGTTTTGGAATATTTTGTGAATTTTGTGTGAATAACTAATTTCACAGTTAGTTCCTGACCACAGAACTAACTAAAGTTCATGGCCATTGAAGTTAATTAATGGGAACTGGAATGACGCCAGAATTCAAACGCATTTTTACGATAAAGCGATGTGATATTTTTAGGTGTAAAAGTGTGATTTCGTGGCCAACTCTTGATGATAACACACTGTCTATACCAGCAGATCGGATAGCTGAATTACGCCCATTTTTCGACGTAATTTATTTGCGATACTAGCAACCGTGGAGTGTGCGATCATAACCTGATTTTTTTGCAAATCTCACCAACTCAATTCTTGTAATTTGAAGCAAATCTATGTGTGGTACACATGTACATATTGCCTTAACGGTGATTCATAAATGAGGGTGCACAACTTATAGGGGGTAATGTTTATTGTGTCAAGTTGGCCCAGTCAGAACGCGCACCCGACCACCATTTCAAAAATATATCCCACAAGGGCCAAGGCCCCAATTGAGACCTCTTTGCGTCCAGGCGGTGTTGGCGTTTTCTTGAAAGCATTTTCTGGCAAGCGAAACGAGATGAAAACTGAACAGAAAAGATTCTGCAACAAAAATGTCCAATTCGCAGGAATGGCCTCAAATTCGCAGACGAACTTTTTGGGTCTATGTGCATGCGGGTTGATTCAATTTTCATGCGACACTATCATTGGGTGATCTTTCTTGCCGCGGTAAAATAATGGAAAATATTCAGTGAAAAAATTCCGCCACACCTTCGTTACAGTGATATGTCCGCTCACACGTCCCAAAATGGCTACTTGGGGCGACTTTTCTGAGGTTTATAATCGAAATGTGAATTTTATGCATGGGTTCCTGCTTTTACCAAACGCATTTTTATCTCTGAAGGTTTCACTTTCGGTATACTGGGAACTCAAATCTCCTGAACCATTCTGAGTAACAATAAACTCGCCAAAAAGTCAGCCGAAATTGAGGTGCTTTTTCGGTGGTTGGAGTATCGGAAACGGAATCGGACTGAATTATAATACTGTGGATTTTCCGTTGAACGTACAGTGTTAATGGGATTTGTATTACGATTAACCCCGACAATTACGGCAAGGAATAAATTTACGGGGATGTCGAAGGCCATGTCTGCGAAATATAGGGCGTAGGGATTTTGATGTTGATTTCTTTCTCCGTAATTTACATCACCGAACACATTATTCGCAGATGAGATCTGAAAAAACAGTTAAATCAACCCACGAAGACTCCAAAATCGGGCCCATTTGGGGATTTTGCCGATCCGTATGTCTAAAATTAGGCTAGAGTCTGTGACAGATAAAGTTTGTGTGCTGCAGCAATAATGAGGACATTATATTCATTATGTCACACCTTTGCGAATTACACTGTTTATTTCCAGGTTTGCGCAGAAATATCCGAGGCACTGCATTTTTACCACGTCATTGTCGATTTGCGCTCGCATTTCAGATATTGCCGTTGTAATATATAATATGTATGTAATTATGGTGATGTCATGAAATGACAAAAATAATAATAATAGTATTTTCAATGAGATGTCTAGAGATTCCAGTAAATTAAAAATAATTTATTAATTTATGTATAATTTAATTTATTGAAATTGTTTCATTAATTATTTATGTTTCTTGTAATTAAATACAATAGTACAATGTAATTTAATATTTTAATTAATTTATTAATTTTTCTAAATTTTCAAATAAAATAAAAAAATTGGTTCAAGTTACTAATTTTCTTATTAATTTTTAATCAATGTACTAAGTTATACAATTTTTATACTCCACATCTTTATACTACAAATTACTGAATAACAAAAAATAAAATATAAAAATTTATAAAATTAAAAAAAGCTAAAAAATAATCCAAAAAATTACAATGTTTGATTTTTAATTATTTTTTTTTTCTTAAAAAGGGTTAAAATAATTAATTTTCACGATTAGATCTAACAATTTAAAAGGGAAATTATTTGTTCTCCTTTTCAGATGATGGCTTCACAAAAAATATCATCACATTTCCGCAAAGTAAGTCTAACCGAAGTGCGAGAATCAATGTACGATGTTTGCATTTCGTAACATTCCGTTCTTAAAAGGTCACCATAAGTCCATAAGAGCATTAAATGCCTCCATTTATGCGAAAAATGTACCCAAAGAGGGCCGAGACGGCTGGGATGGGTTTATTGCACACTAACATTTTTGAAGGTGAATATCTTCTGAGAAAGTGAAAACAAATAACCGGTAATGCCAATGGATGCCAACGGATTACCAATTAATAACCAAACCAACTGACTCGCCATTGATCAGCAAACGAGGTAAGGTGACCAGCTAATGCCAAACGCTAAACTTTCTAACTGCACTCCCATCGGGTAAATTTCCCTCAATTGGGATTCTGCTAGCTTGTCACCGATTACACTCATGCAAGAACATCAATCCAATTTCGCCTCAAGATGCTCTGAAACATCGAAATTGGCCTCTTGGGACAACGCTTTAACACAATGCCCCGTCACTATCCCCGTGTTTTGGGGATGTCTCGCTCTTCGTTTTTTTACGGATGAGCCTCCCGCTCCTTCGTCCAACACGAACGGAACGAAACACCTCTGAATTAAACTGCGATATAACAATTGCGTGTAGATACGATTGTGTACTCGTAGTTCCATGATATCACAGCAAATTGTTTGAGCACTAGCTTCTCGGCGAATTATGCCCGCCCCCGCCTTTTACCTATTTCGACGGATTGCATCATTGCAGAATTAGCAACTCTCTCCGACCACAGTCCTCTTGTCACCAAACATCTCAGTTGTCAATTTTTTAATTTGATCACCTGTGGAATTATTGGAATGGGATTGTGTTAAGAAAAGAGAAATTTCATGTTTGCAGTCTTAACTTTTCTGTTCGCCATCAGATTCCATTATTTGAGAGAAACTTCACAAATTCACATTTGCAGATGGCTTTCATTCGCGGTGACTAACATATACAGGGTAGCCCAAAAGTCTTTGGCCATCGGAAAAATGAAAATTTGTTGTTTTCATCGTATTTTGTGATCTGAAACTTTTCCAAGCTCCATCCACGGATACCAAGACCTTAATCGAAATTTTAGGATCGAATAAAGATTTGTCTTCCGTAATGCGAGCTAGAAAAAGTTACAAAACACGAAATATCATAAAACGATAATTAAATTTTTTGAAGTGGCCAAAGACTTTGGGCATCCCTGAATATGCACATGTTGTTTCCGCTTTGGTGTAGATATCCGCGGTTAGAATGAAAAAGGTTTCAGACAGCAAAATTTGACAAAAACAGCAAATCTACATTTTTCCTATGGCCAAGACTTTTGGGCTTCCCTGTATATAGCATTATCAAATCCCGGGACTTTGAGATTTATCGAGACATGTCACTCGGGAGTGGCACGAAGTTTTCACAAATTTTTTGGGACGTTTGCTGACATGAGATTTAAAATTGCCTTGCTCTGAGAAATTCTTCAATTCCAAGAATGGTTGATATTTATACGGGTTGCCCAAAAGTCTTTGGCCATAGGAAAAATGAAATGTGCTTTTTTAACCATATTTTGTGATCCGGAACTTTTCCAGCTCTAATCACATCTGTCAAACACTTAAGGAACAATACTTGCACATTCAGTATGGCCAAAGTTTTTGGCCATAGCAACAAAATTAAATTACCTCCCACATGAATACCCCAAAGGTCCATTTTGGGGGGTTTTGGGGGGCATAACTCAGTAATGGGAGGTCGGATCAATTTTTTACACTAAGTTCGTTTTGTACGGACCTGGGGAATCTGTTTTGATATATCGATGGGTTGCTTTACTGGACAGCCTGCACGAGTATATACCACAGAGCAACCGAAATAAAAAAACAAACACATTTTAATTTCAGCACTTAGCTTTTTTATTGTGGTTTTCACAGATGATGATACGATATAACCGGTCCAAATACAAATACAAAGAAAGTTCCAAACAGTACAAGCGAAGCATTGAAAACCTTTTATCCCTGCCAAACGGTTCAAAATTATAACAACTCGAGTAATAACAATTTCACAATGTAAAGTAAATTTTTGTACATCTCTAAACGGTGGACATGTTCTATTTCTTTTAAAGAATTGCTTGCTGCCTGAGTTTGTGTCACCGAATGTATTATTTTTACAACGGTTAAATTTTGTTCTCTGCACACATGGCGATAAACAGCTATAAGAATTAAAAAAGAGGGGTGAGGAAGAGGATGAGGGTAGAAAAAGGGAAGAGAGGAGAAGGTAAAAGAGGAGGGTGAGGAGGTAGTTCGTCGAACTTATCTCTCATCGATTGAAATGCCACGGATTAGTTGATGATTGTTGACTTAAATTAATGCCACAGATTAGTTGATGATTGTTTTACTCTATGTTTTGCTTCAATGCCACGGATGCTGTTGTAAAAACATTGTAGATTATTGCTGATTATACCTTGCCACGGATACCCTTGGAAGGTTGGAGGTGCTATACCTCGGATCCACCAGAAGAGAACATTAGGCTTTTGAATTTTTACATGGCTGCACGCTGGTAACTTCATTAAAAGAAGAGGATCTCGTAAATAGATAACTGTATAATGATCATCTGGATTAAGTGTTGATTAGCAACAAAGAGGTAAATCGGTACATGTTGAACTTGAAGTGGTCAATACATTTTTCACTTGAGTTTGCAAAGGATGGACAAATGAATTTAAAAGAATACAAGGGTCGTCACAAATTCGTCGAGACTACCATTGTCCAAACATCATTCACGTTTTGCACTTAGGCCTTGTCCCAATATCACCTTGCTGGGATGATCCAGCCTTCTTAGAATGCGCCCACCGAAAGCACATTGTTGCTTGCTGGAGCCCTTCTTAGGTTATATGCATGAATAACCTAGCGCAATTATGCAAAGCATGCGTAACTTCCCTGGTCAGTGTCCATTGCGGGCATTACACTTCCGATTCATTTTGATGATCCAGTTTCAGGAACCATCCCTGGAAGTCTTCACGCAGCCGCGCGTGAAGCTGGAATTCTATGTGAGGTCAACGAATGAACTGAAACAAAAGAAAGAGGAAGGTGCCTTCCCATCACAATGCTGCCAAATTGAGAGTTTTTTTTCCAAACATTGTTCTCACACATTGAAAAAAAGTTACCAAACTGATGGAAACCACCTCCAGAGCGTCAGGTCTTATCTGTGTTGATGGCCGTAAACTCTCCCAAAATCTCCCAAAATTGCATAAGCCACAGGCTAAGAAGCACATTCCACAAAACTTTGTTTGAGATCAAACTTTTTTCAACTTTCACTCAAAACGTAGGAAACCTCAGAAATTACTTATTGCCAAGCACAACACAAAGATCATGGTAACAGTAGAGATCAGAATCGGAAATCGGAACAGAAATCGGAACTAGCATAATGAGCAAACATATTCACTCATTTTACACTCATCTTACACGGTAGCAGTAGAGATCAGAAAATCGGAAATCGGAACAGAAATCATGCACTCACGGTAACTAGCATAAATCGAGCAACAAAATCCTATTCACTCATTTTACACTCATCTTACACGGTAGCAGTAGAGATCAAATCGGAAATCGGAACAGAAATCGGAACTAGCATAATGAGCAAACATATTCACTCATTTTACACTCATCTTACACGGTAGCAGTAGAGATCAGAATCGGAAATCGGAACAGAAATCGGAACTAGCATAATGAGCAAACATATTCACTCATTTTACACTCATCATTAAAAAAGAGAAACAATGCGAAAGGAATTGCAAACATAAAAATGGTAAAAATGGTTGACAATTTACAAAACACTGCAAAGCCCTCTTAAAAGACTCATTTACCGGCCAATTACTCAAGCTAAATGCTTTTCTTTCCTTGAATGCTACTTATCATAAGCATTCTTGTCCAAATTAGCTTGAGTTTGCCGTAAAGAAGATTGGGATAGAAATTTTACTCCATTCCATTTTGTTGAATTCCTTTCGCAATGCCCTTTTTAAGTATTATTCCATAATTCTCACTCAATCTTACCTATTCCTTCATTGTTTTCTTCTTTTTTTACTGAATGAGTGTAAAATGAGTGAATATGTTTGCTCATTATGCTAGTTCCGATTTCTGTTCCGATTTCCGATTCTGATCTCTACTGCTACCGTGTAAGATGAGTGTAAATGAGTGAATATGTTTGCTCATTATGCTAGTTCCGATTTCTGTTCCGATTTCCGATTCTGATCTCTACTGCTACCGTGTAAGATGAGTGTAAAATGAGTGAATATGTTTGCTCATTATGCTAGTTCCGATTTCTGTTCCGATTTCCGATTCTGATCTCTACTGCTACCGTGTAAGATGAGTGTAAAATGAGTGAATATGTTTGCTCATTATGCTAGTTCCGATTTCTGTTCCGATTTCCGATTCTGATCTCTACTGTTACCGTGATCTTTGTGTTGTGCTTGGCAATAAGTAATTTTTGAGGTTTCCTATGTTTTGATTGAGAGTTGAAAGAAGTTTGATCTCAAACCAAAGTTGTGTGGAATGTGCTTTTTAGCCTGTGGCTCATGCAATTTTGAGAGATTTTGGGAGAGTTTACGGCCATCAACACAGATAAGACCTGACGCTCTGGAAGTGGTTTCCATCAGTCTGGTAACTTTCTCAATGTGTGAGAACAATGTTTGGAAAGAAACTCTCAATTTGGCAGCATTGTGATGGGAAGGCACCTTCCTCTCTATTTTATTTCAGTTCATTCGTGGACCTCACATAGAATTCCAGCTTCACGCGCGGCTGCGTGAAGACTTCCAGGGATGGTTCCTGAAACTGGATCATCAAAATGAATCGGAAGTGTAATGCCCGCAATGGACACTGACCAGGGAAGTTACGCATGCTTTGCATAATTGCGCTAGGTTATTCATGCATATAACCTAAGAAGGGCTCCAGCAAGCAACAATGTGCTTTCGGTGGGCGCATTCTAAGAAGGCTGGATCATCCCAGCAAGGTGATATTGGGACAAGGCCTAAGTGCAAAACGTGAATGATGTTTGGACAATGGTAGTCTCGACGAATTTGTGACGACCCTTGTATTCTTTTTAAATTCATTTGTCCATCCTTTGCAAACTCAAGTGAAAAATGTATTGACCACTTCAAGTTCAACATGTACCGATTTACCTCTTTGTTGCTAATCAACACTTAATCCAGATGATCATTATACAGTTTATCTATTTACGAGATCCTCTTCTTTTAATGAAGTTACCAGCGTGCAGCCATGTAAAATTCAAAAGCCTAATGTTCTCTTCTGGTGGATCCGAGGTATAGCACCTCCAACCTTCCAAGGGTATCCGTGGCAAGGTATAATCAGCAATAATCTACAATGTTTTTACAACAGCATCCGTGGCATTGAAGCAAACATAGAGTAAAACAATCATCAACTAATCTGTGGCATTTAATTTAAGTCAACAATCATCAACTAATCCGTGGCATTTCAATCGATGAGAGATAAGTTCGACGAACTACCTCCTCACCCTCCTCTTTATTACCTTCTCCTCTCTTCCCTTTTTCTACCCTCATCCTCTTCCTCACCCCTCTTTTTTAATTCTTATAGCTGTTTATCGCCATGTGTGCAGAGAACAAAATTTAACCGTTGTAAAAATAATACATTCGGTGACACAAACTCAGGCAGCAAGCAATTCTTTAAAAGAAATAGAACATGTCCACCGTTTAGAGATGTACAAAATTTACTTTACATTGTGAAATTGTTATTACTCGAGTTGTTATAATTTTGAACCGTTTGGCAGGGATAAAAGGTTTTCAATGCTTCGCTTGTACTGTTTGGAACTTTCTTTGTATTTGTATTTGACCGGTTATATCGTATCATCATCTGTGAAAACCACAATAAAAAAGCTAAGTGCTGAAATTAAAATGTGTTTGTTTTTTTATTTTCGGTTGCTCTGTGGTATATACTCGTGCAGGCTGTCCAGTAAAGCAACCCATCGATATATCAAAACAGATTCCCCAGGTCCGTACAAAACGAACTTAGTGTAAAAAATTGATCCGACCTCCCATTACTGAGTTATGCCCCCCAAACCCCCCAAAATGGACCCTTTTGGGGTATTCATGTGGGAGGTAATTTAATTTTGTTGCTATGGCCAAAAACTTTGGCCATACTGAATGTGCAAGTATTGTTCCTTAAAGTGTTTGACAGATGTGATTAGAGCTGGAAAAGTTCCGGATCACAAAATATGGTAAAAAAGCACATTTTCATTTTTCCTATGGCCAAAGACTTTTGGGCAACCCTGTATAAATATCAACCATTCTTGGAATTGAAGAATTTCTCAGAGCAAGGCAATTTTAAATCTCATGTCAGCAACGTCCCAAAAAATTTGTGAAAACTTCGTGCCACTCCCGAGTGACATGTCTCGATAAATCTCAAAAGTCCCCGGGATTTGATAATGCTATATACAGGGAACCCAAAAGTCTTTGGCCATAGGAAAAATGTAGATTTGCTGTTTTTGTCAAATTTGCTGTCTGAAACCTTTTCTCATTCTAACCGCGGATATCTACACCAAAGCGGAACAACATGTGCATATTCAGGGATGCCCAAAGTCTTTGGCCACTTCAAAAAATTTAATTATCTGTTTTTATGATATTTCGTGTTTTGTAACTTTTTCTAGCTCGCATTACGGAAGACAAATCTTTATTCGATCCTAAAATTTCCGATTAAGGTCTTGGTATCCGTGGATGGAGCTTGGAAAAGTTTCAGATCACAAAATACATGAAAACAACAAATTTTCATTTTTCCGATGGCCAAAGACTTTTGGGCTACCCTGTATATGTTAGTCACCGCGAATGAAAGCCATCTGCAAATTTGTGAAGTTTCTCTCAAATAATGGAATCTGATGGCGAACAGAAAAGTTAAGACTGCAAACATGAAATTTTCTCTTTTTCTTAACACAATTCCCATTCCAATAATTCACAGGTGATCAAATTAAAAAATTGACAACTGAGATGTTTGGTGACAAGAGACTGCTGGTCGGAAAGAGTTGCTAATTCTGCAATGATGCAATCCGTCGAAATAGGTAAAAGGCGGGGCGGGCATAATTCGCCGAGAAGCTAGTGCTCAACAATTTTGCTGTGATATCATGGAACTACGAGTACACAATCGTATCTACACGCAATTGTTTATATCGCAGTTTAATTCAGAGGTGTTTTCGTTCCGTTCGTGTTGGACGAAGGAGCGGAGGCTCATCCGTAAAAAACGAAGAGCGAGACATCCCCAAACCACGGGATAGTGACGGGGCATTGTGTGAAAGCGTTGTCCCAAGAGGCCAATTTCGATTGTTTCAGAGCATCTTGAGGCGAAATTGGATTGATGTTCTTGCATGAGTTAATCGGTGACACTAGCAGAATCCCAATTGAGGGAAATTTACCCATGGGAGTGCATTTTAGAAAGTTTATCGTTTGGCATAGCTGGTCACCTTACCATCGTTTGCTGATCAATGGCGAGTCAGTTGGTTTGGTTATTAATTGGTAATCCGTTGGCATCCAATGGCATTACCTGGTTATTTGTTTTCATTTCTCAGAAGATATACACCTTCAAAAATGTTAGTGTGCAATAAAACCCATCCCAGCCGTCTCGGCCCTCTTTGGGTACATTTTTTCGCATAAATGGAGGCATTAAATGCTCTTATGGACTTGGTGACCTTTAAAGAACGGAATGTTTACGAAATGCAACATCGTACATTGATTCTCCACTTCAGGTTAGACTTACTTTGCGGAAATGTGATGATATTTTTGTGAAGCCATCATCTGAAAAGGAGAACAAATAATTTCCCTTTTAAATTGTTAGATCTAATCGTGAAAATTAATTATTTTACCCTTTTAAGAAAAAAATAATTAAAAATCAAACATTGTAATTTTTTGGATTATTTTTTTAGCTTTTTTTTTAATTTTATAAATTTTTATATTTTATTTTTTGTTATTCAGTAATTTGTAGTATAAAGATGTGGAGTATAAAAATTGTATAACTTAGTACATTGATTAAAAATTTAATAAGAAAATTAGTAACTTGAACCAATTTTTTTATTTTTATTTGAAAATTTAGAAAATTAATAAATTAATTAAAATATTAAATTACATTGTACTATTGTATTTAATTACAAGAAACATAAATAATTAATGAAACAATTTCAATAAATTAAATTATACATAAATTAATAAATTATTTTTAATTTACTGGAATCTCTAGACATCTCATTGAAAATTACTATTATTATATTTTTTGTCATTTCATGACATCACCATACATTACATACATATTATTACAACGGCAATATCTGAAATGCGAGCGCAAATCGACAATGACGTGGTAAAAATGCAGTGCCTCCTCGGATATTTCTGCGCAAACCTGGAAATAAACAGTGTAATTCGCAAAGGTGTGACATAATGAATATAATGTCCTCATTATTGCTGCAGCACACAAACTTTATCTGTCACAGACTCTAGCCTAATTTTAGACATACGGATCGGCAAAATCCCCAAAATGGGCCCGATTTTGGAGTCTTCGTGGGTTGATTTAACTGTTTTTTCAGATCTCATCTGCGAATAATGTGTTCGGTGATGTAAATTACGGAGAAAGAAATCAACATCAAAAATCCCTACGCCCTCATATTTCGCAGACATGGCCCTTCGACATCCCCGTAAATTTATTCCTTTGCCGTAATTGTCGGGGTTAATCGTAATACAAATCCCATTAACACTGTACGTTCAACGGAAAATCCACAGTATTATAATTCAGTCCGATTCCGTTTCCGATACTCCAACCACCGAAAAAGCACCTCAATTTCGGCTGACTTTTTGGCGAGTTTATTGTTACTCAGAATGGTTTCAGGAGATTTGAGTTCCCAGTATACCGAAAGTGAAAACCTTCAGAGATAAAAATGCGTTTGGTAAAAGCAGGAACCCATGCATAAAATTCACATTTCGATTATAAACCCTCAGAAAAGTCGCCCCAAAGTAGCCATTTTGGGACGTGTGAGCGGACATATCACTGTAACGAAGGTCTGGCGGACTTTTTTCACTGAATATTTTCCATTATTTTACCGCGGCAAGAAAGATCACCCAATGATAGTGTCGCATGAAAATTGAATCAACCCGCATGCACATAGACCCAAAAAGTTCGTCTGCGAATTTGAGGCCATTCCTGCGAATTGGACATTTTTGTTGCAGAATCTTTTCTGTTCAGTTTTCATCTCGTTTCGCTTGCCAGAAAATGCTTTCAAGAAAACGCCAACACCGCCTGGACGCAAAGAGGTCTCAATTTGGGGCCTTGGCCCTTGTGGGATATATTTTTGAAATGGTGGTCGGGTGCGCGTTCTGACTGGGCCAACTTGACACAATAACAATTACCCCCTATAAGTTGTGCACCCTCATTTATGAATCACCGTTAAGGCAATATGTACATGTGTACCACACATAGATTTGCTTCAAATTACAAGAATTGAGTTGGTGAGATTTGCAAAAAATCAGGTTATGATCGCACACTCCACGGTTGCTAGTATCGCAAATAAATTACGTCGAAAAATGGGCGTAATTCAGCTATCCGATCTGCTGGTATAGACAGTGTGTTATCATCAAGAGTTGGCCACGAAATCACACTTTTACACCTAAAAATATCACATCGCTTTATCGTAAAAATGCGTTTGGAATTCTGGCGTCATTCCAGTTCCCATTAATTAACTTCAATGGCCATGAACTTTAGTTAGTTCTGTGGTCAGGAACTAACTGTGAAATTAGTTATTCACAAAAATTCACAAAATATTCCAAAACTGAAAGTGTAGTTGCAAACATCCCCCGTGGAAAATCTGCAGAACCGTTCCCGAAGCGTTCGGACTTCTGGGGCAATGATACCATTGCCGTCACAACGGCGGCACAGTGACAATTGAGCTAATTCGGCGCAATTTGCGCAAACGTATCTGCAATTCACGTGTCTTCCATCAGAAAAACAGGTTGCGCCCTTGAAGCACGGTGAGCTAAAAGTGAAATTTTATTGAACAGATTTATTCTATATGGAGGAAGGTTGGCGAACGAGGTGACCGAGGGTGAGAATGCAGGATTCAGTTCTAAAAACTACGTACTTTTACATAATGTACATTGCATCACATAATGTGCATAATGTATGTACGAGTACATATACAGGGTTTCCCAAAATTCCCTTGACAACCCCAGAAACGTGCATTGCAGTTTTGAAGCAATAACTCTGGAGGCTTGGAGTGAAGTTTGTTCCAATTCAAATGGATAACACGTGCAGCAGGCAGTCTGCCCAATCTGAAACAGAATTCTGTAGAAATAGCCCACAAATGAAGATTGAAAACAAAGAAATAGCAGGAGTTGTCAAGTGACTTTTGGGAAACCCTGCATACATGTACTTCCAAGTTGGAAAATTGGATACAACTTACAAAAATCTGTGCCAAAGTGTTAAGAGAAATAATTGACCTCTACACTGAATTTTTGATGATTAAAAAGCATGGTTTAAGCAGACATATTCGTAGCATTAAACAAAGACAGGATTTACCTGGTTCTGTGGTAGAGGTACTTGAACTTGCCGCTCCAAAATTTTGGAAAGGACCGGTGGATATGAAAGACGAGTCATAACTGAAGTTCTGTGTAGATTGACTACGATAATCTGTATTTTAAGATTGGACAATCAAATAATCAGCAGGACATGCGGGGAAGGTGTATTAGACGAAGAAATGCGGGCCTAAAATGTATTGCTTAGATGGAGTGCGGGAAACGGATTGCTTTGATGGAGTGCTGGAAATGTCGGCTGATTGCTAATACTGATTCTTGTAAAAAATACTGCCACCATTCGATCAAACACGAAATGTAACGTAGCGTAAATTAGCCCAACACTTTTCTGCATCAAATATGGACATTTACGCTTCCTTTTTACTGTCGGAAAATTGATAGAAATTAATGCTCAGACACGGCTGCAAGACTGATCATGAGAAGAAACACATAAGACTCTGGCATATTTAAAATGAAAGCAACGTGATGCTAATCAAATAATTTTAAACCCGATGAACAATGGAACAAGGAATAGGAGCTATTGTTGAGATGAAGAGTGTGAAAGATCAATAATCCGTTGCTTATATACATACGTGCTTACACTCTAAAAATAAGAACTACTCTTGGTTCTGTAGCCAATCAGAAGCCAGTATTTGGTCACATAGCCCCGCCCCTTATTGGCACTCCCGATGTACAGGGCGTTCCAGAAATAAATGGTGCTTTCTTGCGAACGATTGCGGTTCGCTGATTGGAATAGAGCCGCGCACGTTGATGAGCGTGTGTTAGGGTATCCGGGAAGCGCGTCCTTCCGCAGGGGCCCTCGCCCGGCCGCAGGAACCCCCGCCCTTCAGCGCCAAATCCATGTGACGCAATCAATTGCGCAATCAACGCGAGTTTCAGGCATTCAGGACAATCCTTCAGCCTACGTTGTCAGCCAGGTTGCACGTTCGCGCCGCAGGGTTTCTCCAGTGTCCGCGTGAGGCCAACGCCGCGAAACCGCATGGTTCCCGACATCACGTTTGAACTATGGAGCTCCGGGATCAGCAGATTCAAAGGGTGAATGCTTGCCCAAAGAACCTTCCATGCGAATGCGATCAGGGATCTGGCGATTCAGATGAATCTCCGGACACCCTGTACATAGCGAGGTAAAAAATTTATCGGGATTTTGCAAATAGCATGGAGCCGTGAGGCGGCATCGGATAAATGAAGGATTACACAGGTGTGATTTCTGTCTCTTGTACTGAGCCCTCAGAAATCTCAGTCAATTAATAGATGTCACTCTGAACGAATGCGAGTTGAAAAACGTGTCACTGGGTCAGAACTGAAAAAGGGGATTTGCGACAGAATAGATTTTGAAAAGCATGGTCACAATTGCAAGGATAGACTGAAAACCTTAGAACTCACATTTTGATCACGAAGCTTGAACTGACCAGATATGACACGACCAATTATGGGCTCCCTGTCGGTAAATATTCGCACTTTTTCTCACAGTCGTTTTGGTGGACCGCTGCGAGAGCGAAGGGCTATATGTTAAAAGAGTCCCCAGAGAATAAAGGGAAAATAACAATTTTCGATAAAATGTAATAAACTGTTGTGTCTTGCGTCCACGGTGATTAAGCCTGCCTTCTCTGCTTGTTAAAGACAAGATAACCCCCATCGCAAAGCGAAGCTCAGGTCAGTATATGGGTTATCCCGCTTGTGCCGTTCTGTGGATATATACCTTCCGTTGCCGCCGCCAGTGCTCTGCAAAGTGGACTCGCATTCCAAGAACAAAGTAATTGGACACAATCTGTTGATGGTGGGTATGCATGCACAGAGGCTTTGGCGTCTTTTCCGGCGACAGTTTAATTTCCAATGGCGGATGCAGTGATCTCATTTGTGAGTGTTATTTTGACGTGTCAAATGCCAACGCACACACGCCGACAGAAACGCAGACTGGTCCTTGCATCCCTATTGAAAAACGTGGGGCCCCATCTCCTCAGCACCCACTCATACCGGAGGAGGAACTGTCCGATCGCGAATTCCTTCGGCACGCAGCTCGTGAGATGAATTCAGTTATCCACGGAAAATGTGAGCTTCCTCACATTGCAATGTCAACCGCGGCCAACGGCCTGCTCAGAATCACACCTCATTGCGATTTGTGATCCATACATTGCCATAATGTCACCGGCATCCAAAGTCAGTTCAAATATTCAGATGCGGGGGACAGGCAAGTCGCGACTCCTTTGAGTACAGTCGCCATTTGATAATCCAGATGAAAAAAAGCGAATTTCGGGGATGCACCAAAGTTGATGTGTCAAATGTTGCGCAGGCATAGCCTCACGTTTGTCGCACGACGATGATGGTGGCGTCACTTACGCATCAACACAGGAGGGCCAAAATTATGAGAAACAATTATATTTCAACGTTGAAACGCAAAAACGGCAAAACACTTGATGAAGTTTAAAGATTTAGAACAATGAAAACAAAAATAAAATAAAACAGAAAAACAAATAAATAAAACAATCAAATCAATTAAATCAACAATCAAAAACATAAAATCGAATGAATTGAGGCAAAACCATCAAAACAAACGAAATAAAACAATGATTTGTGACGTTTTTGACACTATGATGAAGATAAAACAGAAAAACAAATAAAACAAATCTTCCACAAACAATTAAATCAACAATCAAAACCATTTAAATCGAATCAATTAAGGCAAAACAATCAAAACAAAACAAATAAAACAGTAATTTGTGTCTTAAAAACCCCATATTCGTTCAGTTGGACCAAAGATGAGGGATCACTGAAACATCGAGACAATGAACCAGGGTTCACAGATTATGGAATAACAAAAACGTGTTTCGCAATCAACACTTCACACCCTGAACACATACTGCACACTATGGTAATGCGGCACTCACGGTCCGGCCATTTCTTCACTTGCATTTCATACGCGTTTATAAGAAATAAAACGAACATGACAAAAACATTTCAATATTGAAACGCAAAAACGGACAAATGAAAAAAGTAACTTGAAATTTAAATGTACCAAAACAAAAATAAAACAAGAAAACAGATGAAACAATTGAAACAGATGAAACAATATCAAAACAACCAAAGACATTAAATGGAATCAATCAAGGCAAAACAATCAAAACAAAACAAATAAAACGATGATTTGTGTCTTAAAAACCCCATTCTCCTTCATTTGAACCAAAGATGATCGATCGTTGAAACATCGAGGCAATATCCCGGGTCCACAGATGATGGAATAAAAAGTGTGTTTCGCAATTAACACTTCACATAATTAAAACAAAACATTCGAAATAAATAATCAAAAAAATTAAATTAAAAATTGAATCAATTAAAGCAAAAACATCAAAACTAGACAAACAAAACAATGCGTTGTGTCATAAAGCGCCATTATCGTTCATTTGCACCAAGATGTTCGAATACTGAAACATCGAGCTGCGGTGAACTATTGTCCACAGATGATGGAAGGACTAAAGCTGTTTCGCAAAACCACATCCCTGAACACTCGCTGCATATCATAACAATGTGACAACAATGTGACAGCTACGGTCCGGTCTTTTAACTTCTACATGCACTTCAGACGCGTGGTGTGCAGCTGCCAAATTGGAAGAAAAAGCACCGATTGGATGAACCACACCGTCAACCAATGGATGAATCACACTTTCAACCATGCCAACCCTGAATATCCAACTTAAATAGCTCATCCAACAGCACAACAGCCAAATTCGAGTCCACTGCTGTTACAACGCCAACGGGCCAACAGATATCTCGCAGTGATGCAATTGTTTATCAACCAAAAATCAGGAGAAAACACCCGATCAAGCGCATGTCTCGATCCTCGTTTTCGGACAGAGCATCTGACCAAGCCCTTTTCACGCAAAACAAAACGTGCTGAAATGACGCAATGTCGGGTAGTGCAATGAAAAATGCCAACGACGTCTTGCACGACTCATGCACCAATCAATCCAATAATCATTATCCAGTTTCGTGTACCCCCAACAAATATTCGGTCAAGATCTTTGGCCATTCTAACGCTGCCAGATCAAGGGAAGAATTTTCATTCCAAAGCATCAATAATTCAAAATCAAAATTCGGGATAATGGCACCCCCACCGATTAGGCACTCTGGTGTAACTCCAAGACCACGGGTGACTCAGCTATTGCGAAAAGCTGCGGCTATTGGGCCAGCTTTGCACATGGCTGTTGAAGCCTCCCTCCAACACCCCCAATGCAGGTCAATTATAAAATGCAACTAACCCCACATCTCGCGGATGGGTGATTTCAAGCATGAGGCAGTTGCTGTAATGCGGCCTTTTGGCAGAGATTGATGTTCATTACATTGCAGCATGCGACACCTCAACTGCACTCTCTCTCCCTTGCTCGCGCTTACTCACAGTCACCCACTCACTTTCTCATTTCCTCTCTTTCTCTCTAGCTCTCACGGCTTCAAGGATGTAAACGCACCAAGTCAAGCCCGCATATCTGACGAGCCATGAAGCAGCGTTCACCATCAACCCCGCGTTCCTCAAAACGTGACGCAATCTACGAAGTGGCCACACTAAACTTCTTTCAAATGTTGGCCAATTTTTTCAACAAAAACGAAAGTGCATACTTACGCTCAAATAAAAACCTTTTGAGTTTGGTGCACTAGCTGGCTTCGCCCGTGGCCACTCAGCGGCGGCAGCATGCGCATTGTCATCCAAGCTCATCATAGACCTACCAAGAGATCATCAACCTCAACACAGCAAGAATTACTAATTTTATTGCCTCATAATTGAACCAGAGAGACAATAGACCAGGCGCATGTACTCCTCGACCCCTTAGGCCCTCGGCACTGTCAAATCTCCAGATTCTCATAACCCAAGCAAACCTTTGGCCACTACATATCGTCAAAGCTCAACATGTGCTTCGACCCCACACGCCCATCCCTTGGCCCATACCCAGTGTGTTAGCATCCGACAACCAGCAACCATCCCACAGGTGCAGGTGAGCCTTGCAGGTCGTTGAACCCCGGTTTGGGTTATCGCCCATTCATCAATCCCACCACACCTGTGATTGCTCGTAACACATGGGGCAAATTGAACTATTTACAGTGAACTTAACACGGCAAAAGAACCAAATGCGTTGCAGCCCCACTGATCTCCCAACCACTAACACGGTCACAGGGCAAACGAGCCATCGACGTCCCAATGTATGGCGTCAATCGCCGGTCACGTGAACCGTTCACAAATAAATGCAGCGATTACACTCAGTCTCACTCAGTGCTTGCAAAGCGTCCACCAAACATGTCCCACAAGTCCAGAACACGCGGAGCACACGATCAGGAGATGGTATAAAGACATCCGCACTGAACGAGAGCTGGAGCACAACTGAGCGATCTTGCACGCGTGCAGTTTCTTATAACATTTGTTTTCCGTCAGCCTTGTGACACACAAAAGGTGTTAATGATTACTTGCCGCCCACCCAGTCAGTTGCTGAAACGTTAAAGGTCGCCATCTACCAGCGGGGACCACACCATGGGCCCTTAGCGCAAACAAACCCCGGATTGGACTTGATACTAATTTCTGACAGATCTTCTCACGCAAAACTAAAACTGCAAAAGGATGAAGGGCGACACTGTGTCAATCAACACAGGAATGCGAAGAGGCCGCAGGACGAGCTGCCGAGACGTCAGTACTGATTGAGAGCTGGAATGCAACTGAACCATTTCCCATGCGTGCAGTGGCTTATAACCTTAGTTCCCTTAGGCGCCTTTTCTTTGCTCCATGACAAAGAAATGCAACAGTGTTTTATTGCGCTCCACCAGTCAACTCTTAAAATGTTAATGCGAACCATCAATCTTGACACATACGAACCATCAGTGAACTACCCAGTGACGTCATCAATTCCAAATCGGCCACATCACCTGAACATGACCACCATTCTATCTCAACATCCGATCAACAAATAAATCCAATAACTCCAATTACGAAACTCACACAACTTTCATCGGATTCCCTATTGCTCGGCTCTCATGTCCCTAACACAACGTCACCTACACATTGCCACATGCCATTCATTTGCCAGCATTCAATTTTGCAGTGCACAACTGACAATTCTGAAATTGCCACAGAGTTTAATACCTTTAACACACTACTTTGCGTGAGCACAACTGGCCAACAGCCGCACTTCACTCTCCTGTCGTAACGCCCGTGTTTTGTACAGAAAGCGTCCCACTCATGGGCACACATGATCTAAAGTGTTAAATTGAACAGATATATTTATTACAATTCATTGCCTGTGTGAAAATCGCAAATCGAAAAATGACAGACATATTCCCAGACCCCAAGCCGCCGTTTGATAACAAAGCAAAGCAAGCGTGGCAAGTACAAAGCAGACAGACAGAGGGCAAAGAGACAATCAAAAGAACACAGTCAAACAAGCTTAAGAAATCCAACAAACAAGCAGGCCGATAATTCAATAATTCCAAACATACCAATCACGCAAGCACAATAGAACACACAAAGCATGGCAAACAAACATAAATCAAATCAACAACTATTCAATCCGAACAAATCAAACATAAACAAGCCAACCAATCTTAACAATCAACAACAAAGGAATACGAAAAGCAAACAGACAAACAAATCCATTGAAGCCAAACAAACAAACCAATCAAACTAAACAAAGCAATCATCCATCCGCAAACCAATCAACCAATCACAAATAAGCAAGCAAATCAAAGCAGCAAACAAAACAACCAAACCAAGCAATCCTAAAAGCCATGCATTTCAAACAACAAACCCAATCAGACGAGCCAAATAAAACAGCTAAACAAACAGGCCAATTAATCACACGAGCCAATCCAACCAAACATTCCAATACACTCGATACAAATAAATTAATCACATAAAACATTTCAAACAAGCAAGCCAATCAGCCAATCATCAAACAAAAACAAACAAGCAAACCAATCAACCCATATAACCAAACAAACAATCCAAACAAACCGACAAGTCAATCAAGCCAATCAATCAAATCAAACCAATCAACCAAACATAAACAAATAAAAAAATCAAACACAAACAAATCGAAGCAAACAGAGTGAAGTAAGCAAGTAAATAAAATAAGACCAAGACAAACAAACGAAATGAAGAAACACGATAAGCAAATCATAACAAACAAAGAAACCAATTAATCCAGCCAAGCCAACAGCCAAACAGAAAATAAACAAAAGCGTCAGACAATAAAACTCAACCTCGATAAAAGCAACGATTGCAAAAATGTCATAGTATCTCAAATCCTTAAGTGATAAAAAACACGAAATAAAAAATCAAACAACCAAACAAACAGGCCAATCAATCAAACGAGCCATTCCATCAAATGAAACGAATCCACCTGATACATTTAATCAAGCAAATAGAGCATTCCAACCGAGCAAGCCAATCAATTAACCCAAGCAAAAGAAACAACCTCCGAGCCATTCATTCCAAACAAACCAATCAATCAATCAGAAACAAACAATCAAACCAATTAATAAAAAAACAAACCAATACAAAACCAAACAAACCAACGACTTAACCAGTCCGATCAAACCAATCGACCAAACATGAACAATCAAAAAGATCAAAGAGACAAACAAAATGAAGCAATCAACGTGAAGCATGCAAGCAAATAAAACAAGACCAGGCCAAACAAACGATATAAAGATACGCAATAAGCATATCAAAAGAATCAAAGACATTAAACCAGGCAAGCCAACAGCCAAACAGAAAAATAAACAAAAGCGACAGTCAATCAAATGCAGCTGGAATAAAAACAACGTTTGCAAAATGTCAAAGTATCTCAAAAGGTCAAGTGATAAAGAAACAAGAAATAAAAATAACAAAGAATCATCCTCATGTGATGCAATTAATTGAATCTCCAACAATCATTACACAATACACAATGCACAATGCACAATACGCCGATGCGGACACAAATAGAAGGGCATTTAAGTGTCATTTTTTTGCTGAAACAATGCACAATTAAACAATACAGGCCCAAACTAATACTTGCTCCCTTTTCATTAAATGGACATGCACAGGTGTGGAATTATTCAATAATGAACCAAGTGCCAAATGATCCACCCATAAACTTGTCTCAAAGATAAGCTTGAACATTCAATAAAGCACAAAGTGTCATTTAGCTCTCTTTTTACCCAACGCAACAGTTTATGTGTGAGATCAGAAAGATCTATGTATCACTTGAACTCTTTTTGTACCTGATACACAAGAAAGTGACTGAACAAAAGAGCGCCAACAATGAATTAGATCCGTGTCATTGCGAATGGCTAAATGAAAACCTTGATTGTTCTAAAAGGAGCCAACTATAAAATAAGCCTCTATTGTTTCGGAGCGAATAAAATGAATGACCGGAAATGAAAGGCGTCAAGTCACAGATCGCTCCCTTTCATTACGCAAGTAAACTTCGAAATGAAGGAATAAAAATGGACCAGATGCGAGTTGACGCTCTTCTCTTGAACGACGCCATCATATGCATAGGAAAAAGAAGATGGGCTGAAGTAATATCTAAATCCCTGTTATTGTTCATGAATTGGATGGAAGAAAATGTACAACACAGTGACAAACGTAAGTTAGCGCTTTGTCGTTACCCATATAAATGTATTCGCAGACCTGCACAACACAGACGCATGTGTAACTTGACCCTTTGTCGTTGTTCTTATTGTACATTCGAGATGTGTAGAAAATCAATAATTTGGAATCATCAATTTTTTTGAAACTCCGAATCAAGTTTTAAAAAAATTCATATTTCAAATCGAAAGTTAGGTTGTTATCATTTGGAAAAAACAAAAATTGCCGCATGAAAATTGAAAAAAGTGGAGAGTCCATATGCAAACAAAAATAAAAGATCTGCAGACACCATTAAAAATTAAATTCCAATACCATGGTATTGACATGTACAAACTTCGAGAAGGAAGAAAGGAACCTCCCATTTCCTTTGCCGGTACACGCGTTGTTTTCATTCTCAAAGTCCCGAAAAAGTGCTCAGTGCTCAGTGCTCAAAAAAAGTGCTCAGGAAGTGCTCAGTCCCGAAAAAAGGCAGGAGCGCTTTCTCAAAAAAGGACACCTGCAAAAATTTCAGGGCACCTCGTTCCTCGAGGAGGGCACTTCGTCCGTCAAGGTGGGCACTTGTCCGTCAAGGAGGGCACTTCGTCCGTCAAGAAGGGCACTTCGTCCATCAAGGTGGATACTTAACCCATCGAACAAGGCAGGAAAATTGTCATTGGTCGTATGGTCGATCTGTGTACCTAGCGGTTTGTGTCCATTGTTGTGAAATTGAGTTGTCGGACCAGGAACCCAAAACCAGGAACGGAAAAGGCCACAGTCCTGAGATTTTTTACGAAGTCACAAATGTTACATGAAAACGAGAGGAAATGGTTGACTTTGGAAGGGACATCTGGGTTGCGATTGACAGGTGAAATGTGGCTTTTGTGTTATTGTTACCTGCCAAGCCTCTGTCTTGGACCTGGATCAATCGTGTTATTTAACGAGCACAGTGTGATGGAATGGAACCT
>JASGXE010007295.1:0-53662 GCA_030068105.1 Sinentomon sp. SZTP_YWyxl | reverse complement strand
AAAATGTGGCAAATAATGGGGGGTTTAAACCCGCAACTTTCCCGACCAAACATCTTGACTAATCATTGATTGATATGCTGACAAAAGGAAAAAAAATTTGGAGGCAACATCTGATATGGTGTTGCAATTTGCTTTTTGTTATTGTTTTCAGTGTAACGTCTTGATCTCGCTGCTCCTTATATGGCTTTCCACAGTGGATGCCATGCTGTTTCCCGGAATTGGTTGATACTTTTTGTGTTTCTGCAGAAGATATGGAATTTACTTTTCCTTATCAGCAATCACAGCATAGACAGGAACAGCTGATAATAAGCCTGTGCCTTTCCCATCAAAGCAAGCAAACATATCATTATATTTCCCAACGTACTTGATACAGAAGTGGGCTTTCTACTTTGATGTCCCATGGCTTTGGTGGCACCTTATCACTCTGATTGACGTCCAACTCAGTCTCGGCGCAATGATTCTGACTGTTATAGGACTCGAATACCCATTGCATTTCCCTCTGTTCTGTGAATGTCTCCAAATGATACTAAATTCAAGAGAAAGAAGTGCAGTGAGGTGAGCAGCCAGAAGGGGAAAAACAGGTGAACCTAATGCCAAATAGATAGGTGTTGATATCTGCCTCAAAATGCCAGGCTGGGTAAATATTTGCAGGCAAGGATGAATCAACATTATGTCATCAAGCATGGAGTGGCGAGAATGCTTTGAATCAGCAAGACACATTACTTTGGTCATTTGGTGTCCTCAACTTTTCTGCCTTCCGGCGGAATAATGTCTAATTTTCGGAAGGTCTAAAAATTCAGCAGAAAGTTGTTGCAGACGAAAATCAACTTTGGGATAGGTTAGGTTTAGGTTAGGGCATGTAGGGTTAGGTTGCGCTAATTTCCAAATAGGTCAGGGTTAGGTTGCGCTAATTTCGGCTATAGTATCAATTCGGGCCTCGATAACACTTTTTAGATCTTCTGAAAAATAGACGTTATTCTGGCAACCCTTCCGGAGCTGCCCTTGATGTTTGAGAAAGTATTGCAAATAAGATGGGCGGTAATGAACCTTGACCAAAAGTAAAGCATTAGGTTGGGATTTTGTTTAACAGAGCATTTTGATAAGACAGCTTTCGTGGCTCTGCAGCATCTGACCGAAGAGTGCTCATTCTCCAATAGTTAAAAACTTATAACACAAGAAATGTACATTATTTTTGAATGGCAGTCAAGCTGTCGTTGCAAGTGCATCGACAGAGGCAAACACACCTCAAAGGCAAACTTCGGAGATATCTGGTCGATTGTCATCTCATCTGCTGGAATCTTACTGTGGCACCATCTGTCTGCAAGGAACTCATTCAGAGCCTCTTTCACTTCAAACGCATCCAATTGGTACCTGTACACGTTCTGCTGATTTGAGAAATCATATTCGCTAGAGTTGCCAGGCACGGATGGACGATGAACTATCTCTGTTGGTTAAGAAAAGTAGTGACACCTGAGAATAGCATTGTGCGTGGTTGAGATTGCAAAGATTGCCAAATCCTCCATCCTGATCTTGCTTGCAGACAACAAATGCCAAACCAATTTGTAGAGATACTTCTAAAAACCTCATGGACTTCTACACCCTGTTGATTCAAGAAAAACATCTCTGGAACTAGAACATCTGTCCACTAAGTGTTTTCAGAGGACTTACGAATGAAATCGTAACATGACAAAGATGTGGATTTTTGCAACGAAAAGAAAAGTGGCCTACAGATAAAAGGAACTGGTTCAGTGAAGAAAAAATGAAGAAAAATTTGCAAAAAAGGCATGTTTTGCTGTCGTCTGAAAGTCAAGGCACAACCACGCTGCACTTTTAGCAAAAATTCTGTTGCATTTGCTGCAGCGGGCTACCAATCTAGGCTTCACCATAAACCCCCCACCCATTAGCGAAAAAAGCTGAGAAGTCGTGTCGTGACATGAAAAGTCCTGCCGAAGTCAAACATTCTGGATTGGTCAAAAACGTGATGACAGAAAAATGCAAAACTTTGCAAACACTGCAAAACTATTAAGAAGTTAAAATAAAAACCAACCTTTTTTGAATGTGACCATCTCGTAGCCTGGGATTATGCCCAGATCAGCAAGCAGCCGAGCAGACAAATCTGACCCAGCTGTTCCTGCTATCGTATCCATTTCAACAGCCATTTTACCACCTTGCTTAATGGCTCTGTGCAAGCATATCCTGATTTGAGAATGACAATCTGAAGCCTTTTTCTGATGGTTCAAAGTGTTTGCTAAAGTGCCTTCAAAGACAGTAGCTTTAGTCAGAAATGCAGACTTTCCTTTCAAACTCTTTCCTACAAGAAACTGAACTAGTTGTATGCTGTTGCCTGTTCCCAAATAATTCTTCCCAAAACTTACTTCGCTGCCCCTCGCTGAACAGAATTCATTCTGATTTCAGTTATTCTTGACATGTGCACCAAAGTATTTTTCTGCAGAGGTCAAAGATCATCGTGAACATCCCATGGTTGCGAAGTGGCAAAAATTATCCATTTTCATTTTCACCATCCACATTGATTAATTTTGGACAGATGATGTAACGTGGCACTTACAGCTACTGTTAAAGTTCAGATCAGTTAAAAACTTTCCACTGGCGCATGAGTGGGACAAAAAAGTGGCTCAACAAGGATTTTTGTTCGGAGGGGGACAACCAAAGGAGAAATTGAGGGCAGGCGAAAATCATGCTGATTTGATCCAGGTTTCGAGGAGTTCATGGCAGGAGATCTGCAGGATAGAGTCCTCCAGAATTTCAATAAATTTTGCATTCTGGGGTTCTTTTGGTGCAAAATTGGAGTTCCTCATGAAGAAAAACTGCACAATGGCAGTTTTTTCCATGAATGGCAGTTGTCGTGGACAAGGCTTCCAGATATAATCTCGTTGGATAAACTGCAAAACAGAACAAAATCACATTTTTGCATTTTTTCAGAAGGGAAAAACTGTTTTTCTAGTGCAATTCTCCTGCAATGCAATCCTTTTTTAAAATCAAGTGCTTTGAAACATCACCAGTTGAGCCAGGTAAGACTAGCTGTGCCCCTGCTTTTCTTATTGTGATAATGGGAGTTCATTGAACTTGTTTTTTTGCCAATTTCGGTTCACTGAGCTGTAGTATTCGTATGATTGCAGTCGGGCAAAATAAGACACATGCCAATGGTTGAATACTTGTATTATTTTTCCAGGTTCAAATAGTTTGAATTGGGGGATTTTGCGGCATGTGGTCACTTGTATCAATATCTGCTTGCGTGATTTTGACGGGCCAATTCCGTTCTTGGCGTGCTTGGGATGGAACGGTGCTTCAAATTTCGCTTCACAAACATTCACACCGATTGGAATTACCCGGCCGATTGGAATTATAACACCATTTGTTATGAGATGGTGAAAAATTCATTTGCAAAATGCCTCTTCTTACAAAGACCTCATCAAATCACTGGTCAACATCCTCAGACCTCAATCACTGGTCAAGAAGAACGAGAATCGAAAAGACGTAGCACGTTTCGTGAAATTTCACCGCATTTTCACAGGCCTCGCAAAAAGGAATGTCCTGCATTTTGAAAAATCATCGAAGCCCATTTGCACTCCATTGATTTGCAGCCGCAGACAGCTGCGAATATGCAGCAGCCTATGTTGTCTCTGAAAATGAAAGCCCAACTCCCGAGCCCAACTCACTGTGTCCGGAGACTGAACATTGCACCGCCGTGGACACTTGTCCAACTATGGTGTCTTTTCTATCATTTCGGGAGAATAGTAAAGCAGTTGTTTTGGAACTGCTCAGCAAATACTGCCATGCTTGCACCTTGAACGAAATGGATAAGACAACAGCAGAATATCGGAAGTGGGCAGAGGATCATAGGCCCCATTGCGGCGTGAACTATGCAAGCGCTTCTGGTGGAATGGAGGTCGTGTGGCAAAAATAATTTTTCACCTTTCATTGGGAAAAAACGGTGTCTGCTACGTATGGTATTTCGGTGATGGATGTGCAAAAACATTCACTGCAGTCTCCCAAATCTTGTGGAGAAATGGAGATTGAGAAATTTGTGTGCAGTGAATGGAAGAAGCTTTCGCCGTCTCAAAGCTTCCCCGGTGCAAAGTAACTTTCCGATGGAAAACCTATGCTGCCTCTCTGACTGTACAATTAACCACCTCCAGAATTATTATGGACAGGCAATCAGATCAAACCTAGATGATATTTACACAATGCAACAGGCCATTTGGGCGATATTGTTCCATAAAATCTCCAACAATGACGAACCCCACCACGAATTTTGCCCAGCAGATGCTTGGTGTAAGTACAACAAAGCAAAGATCACAGGAGAAGTTTACCACCACAAAAGTAAGTTGCCCAAGAAGTGTCTACAGACTGAAATAAACCTATATTTCATGATCAAGCAGATGAGACCCGTCTTAAAAATTGCCTTCATGGAAAAACTCAAAATGCTAAGGAGTACCCAAACCAGCTGATGAGAAGATGTCCGAGAGCACCATTGCTGGTCCCGGTGTTGTCCAATTGCCTAGGTACTGCTAATGCTATCTTGCACTTCAATTCTGGTCATGCAAGCAAGAAGATTGTCCAGGTAAAACCGGGCCATCCTGTGGGCCAGTTTACAGAAGAATGCATCAACCATAGTGACGATCGCTGCATCGTGAAAGCTCAAAAAGCAGACGTGGAAACTTGAGAAAGATGAAGAAAATCAAACCAGACAAGTTTCAAGCTGACGAACCAGATGCCTATTGTTATGATGGAGCATTCTAAAAAGATGTACACATGTTCACATATCCACTTTTTGTAATGGTCTGGCAGATAAAACCGGACTCATAACGCTTTTAGGAAGAAGTGGAGTAACTCCGGGATTTTCCTTGTTGCCAAACTGTGTGTTGCTGGATTGCGGCATTTAAAGGGGGTATCATCTACGGACAGAAGCGAAGTACATGCGAGTGAATGGCGGACCGCGGTGTGATGCCCACAGAAATTAAATTTTTCCTGAACAAACCCACGGATTTTGAAGCGGTTGCGTTTGGTGCAAAGCTGAAAAATGAGCGCTTCCACACATGTATAATGATCCCAACCTTTCGTCGGAGAAAACTCCAAAATCATTCGAGTAACAAAAGTGCTCAAGTTTCGATGTTATAAAATTCCGGGTTCCTGCCAGGTATTTTCAAAGATTGTCCATTTTTTTTCCGTTACAACATGGTTAAACCTGCGGAAGAGTTGTAGAGGAAGCCTTCTAGTTTCCAAAAATGCCAAAATCATTGAATTTGAACACCATTCGGCAATTTTATGGTCAGAGATAACGCGACATGGCAGCATCGTTTTATCTTTGAGCGGGGAAGACGCCGCGGCTCCCTTGAAATCCTTGGGAGTCGCGGCCTCTTCCCCGCTCAAAAACAAAACGATGCTTCCATGGCACGTTGTCTCTGTTCGTAAAATTGCCGAATGGTGTTCAAATTCAATGATTTTGGTATTTTTTGGAAACTAGAAGGCTTCCTCTAAACTGTAAAAAATAACATGTTCAATTTTTTTCGGCTGAAATGAGGAGGTACAAATATGTCACTTCTGGTTTAAATTTCAACCCTCATGCCTGGTTGGTTTTCTGAAAACCAAAATAGCCATTGCGCGGGGTGGTCCCCCTGGCAAATTCGAACAAAGTAATACAAGTCCATCACAACCTGGACTTAAATTCACACTTGCCTTCGACAACATGAACCAAAATAATACAAATCCTGCAAAACCCTTTTGGACTTGTATCACTTTGGGATTTCGAAGGTACTTGTATCACTTTTCATTGTCTCTTGTCTCACTCTGCCTGCTCACGAATATTAGGGCAGACACTTACCTAAATGTGTAACTTTGATCACTGTGAGCTGATGACAAAAATGTGGATAAGCCAATTTCAGCCAAAAGTGGACTTGTACGATTTTGCAGTTTACCCGACTATGTCAGATGATCTCAGGCCTCTTCTCTGGAAAGATTTTTGTTTTAAATTAAAATGCCGATCGAAACTTCAGTTCTGTGGGTGGCATGCAATCGTGTTTCGGCGCTGCGTGTCAAGTTGAGGCACCTAGCCGCTAGCAGGGGTGCGCTGTCTCCTTCCTTGGTCGAGTTCGTTGTTCATTTGTTTTGCGAAAGAACAATGCGGTCAGGCAAAATTGCCACGGTGAGTTCTTGAAACCTCACTTTATGGAATAGGCTGCTCATTAATGGCGGCAGTTATCTTTGGATGCGGATGCCTGCTCCTCTTCTCGGGAAACTATTATCAGTTATCACACACAGAATGATCTTCCAAATTTCTTCGACTTGCCGCCGACTGTAGAACCCCAGAGGGGTACTACAACAGAGTATGTCGTTTGATTGAAAAGGAAAGTCATTTTCTAAGGGTTTGTGTCATTCAGTACCAGCAACATGCCGCTCCTTCTTTGCATAATGCTAGATCTGTCATGATTCCTTAGCACAAAATTCTGAGGCGCCTTTTCCGTTTGACTTGTGGAGCTCATCACCTTGAAACCTCGTTGGGGTTCCGCACCCATACCACTCATCTTGGCTGCGCCCGGAACCTTCACAGTTCAACAAGAAAAGCTTTCCCCCCGAAAACCTGATATGGTGTTCGTGCCCTTGAAACTTCATGGGCACAGCTGAGTGTTTTGGCGTGTTTGTCGAGATTTCGAGTGTTGATCAACTTGAGCTCTGCTCGGAGTCTGGGGCATCTAAGCCTTGTTGGCTGTTTGCAGTTTATTGAGCAACAGTTCCAAAGACCTGTCTCCACCGCATCTCGGATTCGGTCCCACTGCACCCACCGCATCTCACAAA
The DNA here is from genome assembly GCA_030068105.1 of Sinentomon sp. SZTP_YWyxl. Taxonomy (NCBI): domain Eukaryota; kingdom Metazoa; phylum Arthropoda; class Protura; order Sinentomata; family Sinentomidae; genus Sinentomon; species Sinentomon sp. SZTP_YWyxl. Next base: position 46,849 of record JASGXE010007295.1, on the reverse strand, counting down.
AAGGTTTTTTATTTTTCTCATGCGATGGAAAAGGTTTAGCCAATTTGGTTATGGGTTAGGTGAGATTTCATTGGTTGGTTGACATAGTTAGGTTGGTTTGGTTGGCTTAGGTCATATATGTTTTTTTTCTGTTACCCAACCTTACCTTACCCAACCAAACTTCATCAATGTAAACCAAACCAACCAACCAAACCTGACCAAAAATTCATCCTAACCAAAACCTAACCAAGCCAACGTTTTTCACCGCATCCCAATTGTGAAAATCTGAGAAAAATGAAGAGGGAATCTTTTAATTTTTATAATGTGGTGGGACCGATTCCGAGATGTGGTGGATGCAATGGATGCGGTGGTGGACAGGTCTTTGGAACTGTCACCGTTTGTTGCTCCACATTCCGATGCAGCAACCAAGTAAGAACACTCCTGCCTTGCTGGGTGGCAATTTGCAAAAAGTGGCGATGGGTCACGCACTCCGTCTCTTTAGCTCCCCATTTTTCGGGAATCCAAAAAAGCAAAACACAACCGCAAAGCCAGGAGATGGCGCAAGGGCCATGTTGTCATGGAGGGAGTCGATGCAGATCAGATTGAAAACATTCCTTCAGCAATTTTCGGTTCAAGGGCATTCACGGTTGGCAATAAGCAGATGAGACAGAAATGATGCAATGAATGTGTGTCGAGGAAGACTGCGGATGGACACGCAATTGGCGGGAACTGGGGGAGCCGTTGTGCTGTGTGGCAGGGGCGATGGACAAACGTCCACACGGACAAACGTCCACACGGAAAATTGTCCAAAAAGTGTGGCTGTTTGTCCGTGTGGACGTTTGTCCGGTTCGGTGCTGGCTTCTGTGGACAAAAATCCGTGTGGCTGTTTTTCCGTGTGGACGTTTGTCCGGTTCGATGCTGGGTTCTGGGGACAAAAATCCGTGTGGCTGTTTGTCCGTGTGGACGTTTGTCCGGTTATGTGTCAGGGCAAAATTGCTCGTGTCTATTTCTCCGTGTGACTGTTTGGCCACATCCTGACTGGTATAATCTTAATCGGATTAAATCCCAATTGGTATAAACGTCTGCCTGTGCTTGTTCTGTTGAAAAGGTGCGTTTTCTCGTTTTCTGAAAGGAGATGCAATTTTTTCGGTAAATACCCACTTCGCAACTTCCACTTTGCAACGTGCATTTTGCAACCGTCCATTTCGCAACCATGCATTTTGCAACCGTGCATTTTGCAACCGTGCATTTGGCAACTGAGCACTTGGCAACCGTTCATTTTGCAACTGAGCACTTTGCACCGTGCATTTAGCAACTGAGCACTTTGCAACCGTGCATTTAGCAACCGTGCATTTAGCAACCGCTCATTTGGCAACCGTGCATTTTGCAACCGTTCATTTAGCAACCGTGCATTTGGCAACTGAGCATTTGGCAACCGAGCATTTTGCAACCGTGCACTTCGCAACAGTTGATTCATCTGATGAGAATCGTCAATCGGCGACTTTCTCTTCTGCAAGACCGAGAAATTGAAGCCACGGTTGACGTGGTGTCTCTATTTGGAAAAACTCCGGGTTGTCCAAAAGTCCCTCCAGTGCGGGGAATGGCTGATAGCAGCTCTTTTATACTGTTGAAGAGCAATTTTCGACCAGGAGACGGTGCGTGGTGGGCCGAAACTGGTGACAAAAAAAGACGTCATTCAGACAGAGATCCAATAACCTTTCTCATTTTCACCGTGATGTTGTTGGCAACCAGACCAAAAATCAGCAACTTTTGACTGATCAACTTGACTACTGAGAGATGGATCTGCCGATCACTCGCTGGGGACGTGATGTCTGTGCTGTGTGAAGTGGAGCAGTCAACTTGATAAGTCAGAGGTTGCGGTTTTTGTCTGGTTGACAATAACATCACGTCGTTAACTGTAAGTTCTGCTGAAGTGAGTCCTTCCTCCTTTCAGCTTTTCCAACAACCTTGTACATGCGATATGTACCTGAGGGGGACAAGATTTGTAAAATTATTCATTTGTACCCTATATGGCATTGGACAGTCAACCACATAAAAATAAAAATACCAAGTGGAAAGTATGCACAACTACTCGTTTATTCAGCTTGGCCCCATGTCGCATTCCCCGCATGAGCAAAATGGTGGCTGTTCTGCATTCCTTTTATTGCTTTGAAATTTCTTTCATGACCTTTCATGCAAACTTGTCGCCGTACGAGGATACTGCCGACCTTTAGAATGTCAACGTGGCACCAATTAAATTTATTAAAGGAAGCGTTCAGGATTTCCTAGGAGCAGCCGATCTGGTTCCAATGTCCGAAGATGACGTCAACAAAGCACTCTCTGGCGGATATCTCTCAGACAGTGCTCTTACTTCATCCTCAAGTCTTATTAAGGCCGCCTCTTCTGGTTGCTTGTGCTTTTTTCGCTTACAATCCACTTGCCTTCGCAAAAAGATTTTTTTGTTATTTCAAAATTAAATTTCTGCGACAATTTCTGCGACAAACGAAGAAGCGAAAGTCGCCGATTGACGATTCACACCAGATGAATCAACTGCGTGGTTGCAAAATGATCGGTTGCAAAATGCTCGGTTGCCAAATGGCTCAGTTGCCAATGCACGGTTGCAAAATGAACGGTTGCTAAATGCACGGTTGCAAAGTGCTCAGTTGCTAAATGCACGGTTGCAAAGTGCTCAGTTGCAAATGAACGGTTGTCAAGTGCTCAGTTGCCAAATGCACGGTTGCGAAATAGACGGTTGCAAAGTGCACGTTGCAAAGTGAAACTTGCGAAGTGGACCCAAACCCTCTGTCAGCAGCCGCCTTTTTCATGTGAAAAAATGGTTTGGGTCCACTTCGCAACTTTTCGCAAAGGCGGCTGCTGACAGAGAAGCAAGCCTAAAAAAGTTTTTGGACAAAAATGATAAAGTTTATGGTGATTCAATAACATCGTGGTCGCAAAAAAAACCGGTATGTATTTCATATAGAGGGTTTCCCAAAAGTCACTTGACAACCCCTGCTATTTCCTAGTTTTCAATATTCTCTTGTGGGGCTATTTTCCTACAGATTTCAGGTTCAGATTGGGCATAGGCTGCCTGCTGCAGGCGTTATACATTCGAATTGAAACAAAATCTACTCCAAGCTTCCATTGGTGCTTCAAAACTGCAATGCACTTTTCTGGGGTTGTCAAGTGACTTTTGGAACGCACTGCGTATAGATGCCCATAGGGAATAAACCAGAATGCATTTTGAAAACATAAAGGTTCTGCACTGCCAGAGTCCAGCATATAGCCTTTCTTTTTTAGTCCAGGCAAGATCATCTTCAGACATGCTGTTGTTTGTGTAAAGCGTATGCTACGGCAAGAGTTACAGATTTCCATGGATTTGCCCCTGGCACCAGGTGGCAGTGAGAGATTTTATCCCAAAACGGAAGGATCTGTTTTTCATGGAGACGCGTTTACTTCCTGCCATTTGCCGGGCGACATGGGGTTATCCAAATTATCAATTCTTTGAAGTTTCTCAATTTCAATATAGATATCTATGTATAAAGAATTTTCTATCCGAAGTATTTTATCGCTGGCGGAAAAATATTTAATCAATCCCATTATCGTATAGCACTTCTGGGAAAACACAAAACAATTGCATCGAGAGGGTCAAGCTGGGAAATAATGACTTCTTTGCGGTTTTCAAACAAAACATGGTCAGGTCGAAATTTAAAATAGCGCAATTGGTCATCTTTCATCGCCCTCCAAGAAGCCGATAAAAGATGCAGTGCATATTGGAGATCTGAACTCTGACATGTCAATTGACAGATAATAGCCTCTGAACTTCTATTTTCCCATAGATTGAATTCCCTTTGTTTTGCTATGAACCGAATTTCAGCATATTCTGGGGGAAATGAGACTTTGACATGATGTTTTGTCCTTTCTGATTTTCAAGAAGTGTTTTTTTCAGCGAGTGCATCTCGACCGATCGTGAAATCTTTCGTCAGAATTTACATCACCAGCCAGAATCTTTGGCCGGAATTTTTGACTTTGGATTTGTGGAAATCAGGATTACACCAGTCGCGATTTCACGGGACGCTTATCGTCGTGGGTGTCAGCAAAAAACATACCGTGACTGCCGGTCTGATGAATTCTGTAGACTCCCACATTTCAAGACTATCCAAAACTGGCATATGTGCATTGTGGTAATTCCCAATTGACTGGGATAATACTCATGCGAGGCTTTCTGCTGTCATTGATTTCGAAATCATTCATTGTCGCTTTTTGAACTATGGCTTCCTCATTTTCCAGAAAATGCAAATGCGTCATGATACACATGAAAAGCTGCATTGGAAATGTTGTGACATGAAAAGAACATCAATTCAAGAAAACCCAGATTCGTCCATATTCTGATTACAAATTTGGATCAATGGCTCCGTAGGCTACATTGCCACCATCATGTTCTTGCAAAAACTTGGGGGCTGTCTTCTTCCCCGAGGTGGGCGAGGCGTCATTTTCGAGAAACCACACAGCTCGTGCCGGGGAACAAAGTCCACCTCAAGAGCACACTTTTTCGCATTCGCCGCAAAAATGTCCGGTGTTGTCCATTTCAAGTTGCGTCTCGGCAAACACTGACTTGCGATTTGGTCCCTCTTTTGAAGCAGCTTGCCAAGGTTTGCACGACCAACGGAAGCAATGCATGGCATTTCCTTTATTACGCATTTGCCTGGTCACGGGATGACGCATCCCAAAAAAAAAAACCAGATTGAGTGAGAGGTCGGGTCATCAACAGAAGTTGAAAGAGGTGGTGGTCTGTCCATCATGCAAGTATTTTCCCAATCAAATTCAACCCTTTTTGTCTACCTGGATTTGGCTGTAGATCACAAAGGGCGCTGTTAGTTGAGTCACATGCATCGTAGCATGCAAGTAAACACAAAAATACCAGACTTGCCAAATACCACGCAAATTTCCCTGTCGCCAAAATGGGTGGGTGCACTCCCTGGTCACTTATCATCAAAGAAAATGTATGTTTACCAACACGCTGTTTGAGGACGTCCGCATGAGATGACAATTGGGCTTCCTTTCATAATTTCCATTAGACCCAATCAATACCCCTGGAAGTCCTGTTTCATACGTTCAATGAACTTGTATGCCTGTGACATGCAAAAGGCGAAAGAAACTTCCTGTTTTGCCTCAGCCTTTGTTCTATGGCAAAATTGTTCGCCGTTTGGACATTGTCCGTGTGGACGATTGTCCTTGTGGAGTTTGTCGTGTGGACGTTTGTCCGGTTTTGATGTTTGGTTGTTTGGGACAAAATTCCGTGTGGATGTTTGTCGTTGGTTGGATGGACGTTTGTCCCGTTCGGTGCTTGGTGGTTTGGACAAAAATCCGTGTGGCGATTTTTCCGTGTGGCTGTTTGTCCGTGTGGATGTTAGTCCGTGTGGACGTTTGTCCGCGTCCCCGTGTGGCACAGCAAGAAACAATTCGATTTTTTTTTTTTGAATTCACGGCTTGGTCCAACAATTGGTTGTTTGGCTGAACGAAATGGAAGGCGACGATGCACACAAACGATTTTGTCAAGTCGGTGGTTTATCAAATCGGTGGCATTGTTGGAAGGATGGGGTCGGCATGGCAGCTTTGATTGCAGTAGAAGTGAAAAAGCAGCTTTGATTGCAGTTGAAGCGAAAAAGCACTCAAAATGTCACGTGTGGCGCAGATGAAGACCCAATGTACAAGACAAGACCTGCTGCCGGAGAACAAGGATTTTCTTATACAGGGAGACTTACAATGGCATGGCCCAACGCAAGTTGATAAAGAAATGCAGCCAACAAGCATTGTCATAGAAACAGCGAGAAATCTGTTAAATTAATCAAGGGTTTTCTCTGAAAAAAAAAAATGCAACTCATCAAGTCTGCATGCTGAGTGTGCTTCCTAATCAGAAGTCATGTACGTATCTTGCTGCAACTGTAGAAGGAATTTTCTGTGCGTGGTGGATCAATCGTTAAGTTAGCAGAACCAGCCATACGAGGGGCGTTCAATATGTTTCAGGCTTTGCATAGAAATTTTAATTTTATGGCATTTTTCTCTCATGAATTTGGCTTATTCTAAGAAGCTGGTGTGTATTTCAGATTAATCCGATGCAAATTATTCACATTATCGCTGTTTGAAATGAATGCACCCGAAGCGGCCAAAATGAACAATTTGCTCAAATGAGAAGCAACTTTTTTCAGAGGAACACAAAATTCAATAATCTGGCTCACTTGGCCAAAGTTCCGGATGCATAAGTGCATAAACGAAGATGACAGTATCTTCATTTATGCAATTCTGCAGTCGGAACTTGGGCCAAGTGAGCCAGATTATTGAATTTTGTGTTCCTCTGAAAAAGTTGCTTTCTCATTTGAGCAAATTGTTCATTTTGGCCGCTTCGGGTGCATTCATTTCAAACAGCGATAATGTGAATAATTTGCATCGGATTAATCTGAAATTCACACCAGCATCTTAGAATAAGCCAAATTTTGATAGCATGAGAGAAAAATGCCATGAAATCAAAATTTCTATGCAAAGCCTGAAACATACTGAACGCCCCTCATATATGTCGAATAGATTTTTTTGGACAAAGCTTCAATCAGTAAGCAAATCTGTGCAATATTTCACAAGCCATAACTCTGTGTTGTGAATAATTGTATCTTTAGCATTCTCACAATCCGCAAAAATCATCATTACCGTAACTGGAAAAAGGTCACATCCACCAAAAACAAACGTACAGAATGAGTAAGGCAATTTCAGCACCATGAACGGGCCAATCACAGAACATTTTTTGTTCTGTGATTTGCAATCACAAAGTTTTGTTTTGTTCTGCAATCACAAAGTTTTGAGATTGCAACTTTTTGTCCCCCCACCCAAGTTGTTCAGTTGCACTCTTGCTGGTGTCGCCTGATGAAGCCCCATGTTGGTGGGGGCGATATGTTGCAATCTCAAAACTTTACGAACTGTTTGGCTGTCAGTGAATTTCAACTAGGCTATGCACTGTAATGAGTAAGGCACGAGGAATTTGGATTAATTCCAGGTAATTCGGAAAACTGCATCACGTACATGTTGGCCTGCAGCACCAAACTGGAAAATGACAAGGCGTTCTGAACCAGAAACAGGCTAATTTGATTCTTTTTGTTATCAGTATGCCATTCAATACAGAAGCACTCAGGTGAGGCAATAAGATATCGGAAGATAAATTGAGACTGGTTCCTTTATAAATGCAAAGTGTTTCAAAAAAATGCAGTCAAAATCCAGCTTTCCGGCAGATAATTATTGTTACCAGAAAAAGGAGAGAACTTTGTGCCAGGATGCAAGAGGTAGATACTACAATAGCTTTTTTGCACACACCAAAAACAATCCGTTTCTTCCAATGCAATTTCTAAAAATTACGCTAATTTACTTTTAGGGTGCTTCACACAATGGATAGTTTGTGCTGGGTTTCACTGAATTGATGTTTCGTGTGGTTTCGCACATTGAATGTTTCATGCTCTGTTTCACTGTTGACTTTTGTACATACACAGAGTTCTTGGCAAAGTAGGTAGGTACGTACCCCTTTGTTAAATTTTTTTTTAAGTGCATCAGCATATTCCAGCAAGGTGAATGACTGGGAATAAATCCCTCAAGCAGCACAATGCATATGAAGGGAGAAGGGAAAATCAATTTGCTCAATAACATTCCAGCAAGGGTACAACAGCCCAGATGTGCCGAGTGGAAAAATCAATTTCAGAAACGTTTTTCTGAAAACCCCGTACCGGTCAATGCAATATCGAGAGGTGCCCTTTTGTATTATCAGAAAGTCCGGCTCTTATCTTCATAAAAGGTAGAACAGTTGAGATAAAAAGATGCCGACGAGTCATGCCAAAGTGATAAAAAGATTACGTTTTAATTTTAAAATGTCAGCTGGCGAATACACATGCTGGTTTCGAGAAAAAACAGTTCAATGGCGTGAACGAGCATTCAACTGAAAAAATAAATTAAGATAGAGCCAGTCCATCATAATGTATGAGTGCAGACCAATACATAATATCCAAAATGGGAATCCAGCATTCAGCATTCAACAATGTTTCAGATTGCAGCCAAACGTTCCACAGATTAACCGTCACTGTTCTCTCAATGTCACTCAAATCTGGCCGTTTTCTCTACTTTTTCCCAGACTTCTTTATTCCACCGACACCTGGAAACAATAAGAAATTTAGGATGTTCATTATGAATTGATGAACAGAAGAATGGATGCCATAACAATACGTAAAAATGCTGAGAGCATGAGTTGAAGGAAAGGAAATAATGACAGAACAAGGCAAATCTGAGTTCAACAGGCAGAATCAACCAAACCATTATGTATGAAATGCATTAGGTAGAAGAGTGTGCATCGTTTTTGGAGAAATTGCGTGGCTTTTCCAAGAAAAAAAAAATCAACCATACCTACACTGACTCCACAAAAACAGATGTTAGGTGGCCCACCTTTTCAGGCATTGAAGCAGGTCCACAAAAACGCTAGCGGTGGAGATATCATGGCGGGGTTAAAGCGAACTCCGGGGACAATGCAAATGGGAGGCAAATTTTTCCCATCTGACCAAATATTAAAAAATTGCCTCGCATTAGCTTTACCTCTGGAGTAAGCGTAAACTCCACCATGATCTCTCCACTGCAGGATGCAAAATTTAACGTTGCACAGATTATGTTTCAAAACACATATTGTGATAAAAGAAAAAACCACGAGGAAACTGAAAAAATTGCTAAATTTAAACACATTATTGAAAAAAAATGCTCAATTTAAACTCGTTATTTTCATCGCAGTGAAAATGCACAGGTGAACGTGAATGGGTTGACTAAATCAATTTCTCCATCCTCCTCTCACATGAACTTATGCAATGTTTTACACAAATGAGAGGTCCAAAAATTAGCAGTGTTTGCAGCATAGGGCTGCCTGTCAGCTGAAGCTAAAGAAAAGTTTGAATAATTCTTCGTTAATAGGCGACAAGTTGATATTTCTACATTGAAAAAGGCCTGTAAAAATTCAGAAAATAAGCCGAAAGAAAATTTGGGTAAGATTGCACCTTCTGGAGCAACTATCTGGTCTTTTATGACACAGAAAATTGGAAAATATAGGAAAGCACAACATTCATCTGTGAGTGCCACAAATTGCAGTGATCGCAGCAGAGTCCAAATGGGTGGACCCCAGGGATGGGCAAGGTAGGGTACCTTAGAGGGGGGTAAAGAGGTCTACGGCCGGGGGGGTAGGGCGCCGAAAATGCAGGGGGTCTGGGGGACTGTGCCCCCAGCGGGGGTCCAGGGGGTTTGTTGCTATTGAAGTCCTTCCTGGTGTGTGCAGGACACACACCAGGAAGGACTTCAATAGCAACATTCTAGGGGGGGGGGTAACCTCGGCCTTCAGGCCGAGGTTACCCCTCCTAGCCTTTTTCCGGCAGGGGAATCAAAACAGAAAATACAAAAGAAACAATGTTGCCACCTATTGAAGTCCTCCTGGTGTGTGCCCAGCACACACCAGGACTCTTTTCCCACCTTTTTCCGACGGTACCCTTGGCCTTCGGCCAAGGGTACCGTCGGAAAAAGGCTGGGGGGGGGGGTAACCTCGGCCGAAGGCCGGGGGGTAAAAATGAAATGAATATTCCTCGGAAAAATCCTTTGTTTTCCTTCCCTGAATGAATCCATCAGCGTAGATTACACATCCAATGCGTAACTTTGCACCAATGACACAAATTTTTTGAATCGCCTGTTCCGAAGTGACGAGCAGAAGGAAGGAGCAATGAATCAGTTTTAAAACAATAAAATCTAACGATTACAGCGCAGTCAATTTGTGCTGATTTGTGTGTGGAAGAATGGAGCCTGAATGGCCAGGCGTGGAGAGAGAATTGCGTGTGGGACTGTTTGGTCAGAGCAAGGCAGGAGGAAGTAACAGTGGGGAGCTTCTTTGTGGCTTGGCTGGAAAAAACCTCCAGTCAAAATGCTGGCCTGCACCTTTTATGAACACACAGAAGCGGCTGTGTATAGATCTGTTAGTTTTTCCTTGTTTTTGTGCAGGACAAAACAATTACTGAACCATGAGTGATCTTGTGCATGATAAAACAGCAATTTCAACTTTTGAAAAGAACTGACTTTTGAAAAGAAATGAGTACCTGCCGAGCAGAAAGTCTCTCATTTTGCAGTCTGGAACTTTCATTTCACTGAAATGACGTATTCATCGCAAAATTGATTCACCCCTGATGATGACAGCAGGCATCCTTCCGAACAACTTCTTTGTCATTTTTGCAGGACTATTCTGTACAAATCAGAAGTGACACTAACAATTGCGCCGCAATTTTTTTCATTTGTGCCGTTTAGCTATTAGCAAGAACATGCCAATGAGCTTTACTGCTCATTACTTGTACAGGGTGTGCGCAATTTGAATGTTTTTGTTTTCGTCAAGTAAGTTGTGGTTTTAAAGGTTCAAAGAGTGAGGTATGAGGAAGGGGCACGGCAGACAACCAATGGTCTCAAGTGTGGGATCTTTCTGTCATGTTGAAAGCAGCTGAAACTGGATAATCAGAAGAAGCGAGTTGAATAAGAGGGGTTACCCCCTCTGTGGGTTCCTGGCCCCCCAGAGGGTGGGACCAAGAACCCACAATGGGGGCAGTCCTAGCTAGCTGGAACACGCCGAGACCCTCAGAGACACAATGTGTCTCCATGCCCAACCGTGAACATTACAGTGGAACTTCACAGGTCACGGGACTCTGCTCAAACTGGAATGAAGCACTTTTAACCCAGAAGTCATGCTCCTGCCGGTAAAGTTGAAATGTGCAGGTGTCACACATTCCCTCGTCTCACTCTGTCTGGCTGCCCTCTTTCTATTGGGACCCCATAGTTCAGTAAACCGAAAATAAATAACTCCGAAAATAAATGCCGCAACTCACATTGTCAAATGTTTTGTGCAGATGTCTCATCACATGACTAACATTTGCATTCGATATAACTTATCCTTATTTTTGGTGACCATTCTCAAGAATGCGCTCTGCTCATTGTCTTGGTACCCTGAGCTCAGTCCTCGGTTGCAGACTGCAATAGCCTAATTGCATTTGCGAAAACCAATCCCGTTTACTGGGTACCGGATCGCCCTGTACTCCATTTCGCCCACTTTGGACAATGATCAAAATCGAAAATGAAAATCAATTTTTCAAATCATGGAAAAAATCGTACGGGATGTGCTGATAATCACGGCTTGGCCATAAATGCAAGCCAATATTGTATGTTTTAAGGCAGGAAATTTTATGCCCAAAATTTCAAATCATCTTCAACTTATCCATCCCCCAAATCCTTGCCGCTCGTACCCCGTACCCTCGGCCAAGGGTTCCGAGGGTACCCTTGGCCGAAGGCCAAGGGTACCCTCGGAAAAAGGTGGGAAAAGAGTCCTGGTGTGTGCAGGGCACACACCAGGACCTCAATAGGCAGCAACATTGTTTCTTTTGTACTTTCTGTTTTGATTCCCCTGCCGGAAAAAGGCTAGGGGGGGTAACCTCGGCCTTTGGCCGAGGTTACCCCACCTACCCCCCCCTAGAATGTTGCTATTGAAGTCCTTCCGGGTGTGTGCCCTGCACACACCAGGAAGGACTTCAATAGCAACATTCTGTTTCTTTTGTACCTACTTCCTTTTTAATTCCCCTGCTGGAAAAAGGCCGGGGGGGGGGGTAACCTCGGCCTTTGGCTTAGGTTACCCCCCCTAGCCTTTTTCCAAGGGTACCTTTGCCCTTTGGCCAAAGTCTTCGTGTGTGTCCTGCACACACCAGGAAGGACTTCAATAGCAACATTCTGTTTCTTTTGTACTTCCTGTTTTGATTCTCCTGCCGGAAAAAGGTTAGGGGGGTAACCTGGACCTTCAGCCGATGTTACCCCTAGCCTTCCGAAGGGGCCCTTGGCCGAAGTCCTGGTGTGTGCCCTGCACACCCCAGGACTTCAATAGCAACATTCTGTTTCTTTTGTACTTTCTTTTTTGATATGCAGAAAATGCTGAAATGAAAAAACTCATCCAGAAGGTCGTGTCTGACAGTTTTTTCCTTGATCCATCTATTGCGACTGCAAACCCTCCAGGATAAGAAAAAAAGGACCTGAAATGTCGTAAAATGGCATCTGAGGACCCCTAATTTATCAAAAAAGCTTCAGCTTTTGGGGACGCTGTCCCCCAAACCCCCTGCCGGGGGCGCTGCCATCTGGACCCCCGCTGGGGGGCACAGCCCCCCAGACCCCCCACACTGGGTGGCAGACCCCCTGCACTTTCAGGTGCCCGACCCCCCCGTCGTAGACCTCTTTACCCCCCCTCATAGGTACCCTACCTTGCCCATCCCTGAGTTACACCCCCATCCAAAAACAACAACCATACTTCCAATAATTACCATATATACCAGAAATGTCATCCAGTAACTCAGGGCCTACTTTAAACTGTCCTGTCCTGCATGAAATAGAATAACTGTGCCTAAATACTGGGCCAATCAATAATTAAATCACATGTGACATCCTTTCTGCTACAAGAGACCTGATTAAAATTGGGACCATTTTAGAAAAGTAGACCATTCCATTATTTCCTTTCAGGAATATTTTTTCCCAATTTGAGTGACTTGTGGGCAAAAATGAAAAAAAAAACAGGGATGTGTCTCGCTTATTTCAAACACCAACGCCACTTCAAGAAAACCAAAATCCAAATACTTATCAAGGAAGATACCTAGGTGCTGGTGTAAGTCGAACCACAAAAATATTTAGATCCCAAAATCGAATGGGTAGGTACTTACCCATTGGCCCTCCTTTGGCAGCTTTTTCCTTTGCAGCATTTAGCTGCTTTTTCAATTCCTGCTGGGCCTTTTGAAATTCCACATCATCCTGCGTAAAAAACACAAAATGGAAAATGGTGATAAAGTCGCAGCTAGAAAAATCAATCTTAACCAATCAATGATGTATTTCCGATATGATCGAAGTTCAAGTTGCAAGTGTTACACGCCACGGCTCCAATCGGATCAGAAAATACCAAAACTGCAGGACTGCCGCTTTTCCGATCTGATCGGAAATGGAGATGACTGCGGAAAATTGTTTTTCGTCGATGTTTGCGACAGACACGCAGGGAACATTTTGAATTACCGGTTTAAATCGGCCTTTTCTGGTACCTATCGATCTTTTCCGACATCAAATTTTCTTGTTCGGCGAAAATCAGGCAATGTTGCCCAGAGACATGTAATCTTGAAACTTAGCCCATCAACGAGACTGCCACCTCGTGTTTTCGGCCATTCTGCGTCCATTTGTTTGCAATATTTTCCACCCATGTGATGCATTTTATCAATTATTGTTGCTGGCAATTTTCAGGACTTTTTGATGTTAAATTCTTGATCTGAGTTGCTTCTGTAGGATTTTAAATTTTTTGCAAGCGTAACACTTTTTTCATATTTATTGCCGTAAATAGGCACACAATAATTCTGTCTGTTCATCACTGCATCATGCGGTTTTTTCAATTGGGCTAATAAAGGCTTCGAGATGTTAAACAATAATTCTTAACAGACTTAGAATTGTTGTTAAAAACCTGTTCTAAACAATTTTCTGAACTTGGTATGCACAATTCCAAACTACCTTATTTCCACCAAATCCTCAGTCATGATTCTTGGATAAATCATGTTTTATTTGCTGTCATTCTGTGTCAGTAACTTTAAAAATAGATTTGTTGTCGATTTACACATTGTTCACATCATAATGGCATGGTTGAAGGTATTCAAAATGTACAAGCATGCCGTAGAAGCCGAAATACTGACGGGGTTAAATGCAGACGGGCATTATTGTGCCTCAGCTCAAATTAGATACCAACCTACTTGCGCATAAAAGTGGTGAATTCCCATTAGCATTGTAGATGCCAACTGCCACACAAAATTTATTTGTGACCCAGTCGGAACAAGGACAACAATCAGGCACTGCAGTCTCACGAGCAAGAAATCCAGACGCCATTAAAAAAATTCAGTGCAAGAAGAATGGCAAGTCATTGGAAAATGTGGTTTCTAGAGATTCTCGAAAACCCTAACTGGAAAGTAAAACCCATAAAACACCAATTCGTGAAACTTCAGTTCTATTGGGGGGGGGGGGGGTCACAGTTTGAGGGTTGGAAAACCAGTCGCCAAAATCACACCATGGAACTTTTGCAACATCCCACTTTTTCCAAGAATTTTACCATTTAGGGGCCTAGAAGTAATTTGGCAATTATGAACTTTTAAATCATTTCAAAAATCAAGCATTTGTTCCAGCTTTTACATATCCATCTAACCAACCAATGTCATCAGATTCATGAGGGTACGACTCTTTATCCAATATTCCACAAATGGTGCAACTGGCGGGCACAGCCTTGGTGGCCTCTTGAACTTTGTCCCCGACAGACGAATTTTGAACCGAGTTTTTGCCAGGATTCAGTTCTCAATTTGAACAAATTTTTGGTGTGGTGCACAAATAAGAATAAATTGAGTAGCTACGTATGAAATCCTGGCAAAAACTGGGGTCAAAATTCGTCTGTGGGGGCCACGTTTATTGTGGTGGGTGGGCCCACCCCCAAACTTTGGAGGCCTGTTCATGGAAGGGGGTAGATGTACAAATTCTGATTTTTGTTATGCAAACTTCTGATTTTCGTTGTACAGACAGAACAAATTGAGTACTAAACCCTGGCAAAAACTGGGATCAAAATCAACTGTGGGGGTTGCTCCCAAACTTGGGGGATCCGCCCCCAGAAGGGGGTGGGTGTGCGAGTACAAATGCTACTTTTGGGTGTTTAGCACAATTATTGAGTTCGAAATCCTGGCAAAAACTTGAGTCGAAATTCGACAATGGGGGGCTGGCCCCCCTAAATTGGCGGCTCAGCACTGAAATGGGGTGGGTGTACAAATTCTAATTTTCGGTGTAGAAATTGAGCACTAAATCCTGGTTCAGAATTCGTCTGTGGGGGGGAAGTTTACTTTACTCCGCCGGTAGGTACCACAATCATGACTCTAGACATTTTGACCAACCTCGTCTAATTCTCTTTCAGTCTTCTTTGCTGCTTTCAGAGGTTTCTTCTTCCCACCTGGAAATTTAATGAGACATTCAAGTAAGTGACATTAAAGTTAACTATTGCCACAATAGATCTAACCAACCAAGTGAGTTGGCTATCATCGTGACGCAACTGAATTTAACTCATTAAGAGGCAAGAAATCTAAGTGAGTGGCCAAGAAGGCATTGTTAAAATGTGTCGTGTTTGATAGCTGAGAACATGCTGAAATCAAAACACTGTTCAGCGTGATGCAATGGTTAGCCCATTGGGCCCAGAATATGACAATTATGCATGCAACGCCAAAGTTGGAAATGTCATTTTTTATTCTTTTGCCAAATCTGGAATTAATTTTCTGAAAAAATATGCCACGATTTTTGTACAAAATGAAGAAAAAATCCCAAAATCCTCTGGAAAAATCCTCCACAATTCAAATTTGCTGTCAAAATCAGTTCTGAAACAACAAAATATATTTAAGAAGCCCAAACGAGAGGAACACCAAAATTATAGAAAAGCTGCCATTTGCAATGCAACCGCTTCGCGGTCGTGTGATGCCAATTTTCAAAAAAATCACAGCATTGCCAATCGTGCTAAACCCAAAACCAGAATTATCGCAAAATCATCGTCCACCATAACAAAGAAAACTCGCTCCCTCAGCCGGAATTTATAGACAAATTAGGCTACATCAAATCAATTGGAAATAGCAATGGAGGAGATCCGTTCTTCGGCTGTCGGAGCGAAATTCAGACAAGTGTTTCGGCCTTGGTGCGTGATCGCAGTGCCCGGACTAGGTCCGTGCTTCGGACTCAATGGGTTAAAGCATTTGCCTCTGGATCCAACTGAAGACTTAAGTGTTCAAACATACCCTTGTGCAGATTTTTTTCTTTCTTCACGAAATAGGAAAACTCTCAGGTGTGCATAAATCACCTTTTGAGCCCCGTGAGAGGCAGTCAAAACGGTTGTCACTGGTCACATGATGGTGCGAAAAAAAGAAAACAAAATTGTAGGGGCCATTGTTTCTTTTGCGAATCCATGCTGACAGTGACACAATAAAGGTCACTCACCTTCTCTCGACATGATAAGAGACCAACAGCAGACAGGTACCTACTACAAGCCTCCGATGAAAGAACAGATGCTAAAAAATAACCTGGCCAAAATAGAAGATAAAGATATCATGCGCAGTAGGATTTATGATGTTTTGCACTTTTCTCCTTCCTTGCTTGGCCTACTTTTGATAAGATGTTTATTCCCATCATTTGCCTTTGGCACAGCATCCCATTTGCAAATATTAGATTTGGGCAGGGAAAGTTGGAGGTACAAAGCAGGATGCAACACTTGCGGCGGGGAGATGATGTTGTGGAATAGCGCTATATCGGATATAACGCTATACCTGGGTCGTGCCTTCCCACTCGCGAGCGGGAAGGCACGAACCAGTTTTAGCGTTATATCCGATATAGCGCTATTCCGCAACATCATCTCCCCGCCGTTGATGTATTATGTGTCCCATTTTGGACATGTACAGTGCCGGGAAAATTAATGGAACCACACATGGAATTTAAATGCAGTTTCGGTAGTCAATGATATTTTTGATTCCACGACGAAAATTTAGCACCAAAGTTTTTCCTTTGCAGTCCAACCAAATGAAGAAGAAAAAAACCAAAAGTGCTTTTTCTTGAATTTATGCAATAAAATTATTGTTGAAACAAAACGTGTGAAACAGATGTCACAACATTTTTTTCTGTATTTTTAATATTTTTCCCATAAACATAGTTTTACACAGTTAAGATTTGATTGCGTGGACCACGGCAAGGAATGAAAAATGTCAAGTTAACTTACATCGTTATTGCAGCAGGCCATGGAAGCATCACAATTGTTGAAAACCACAAGCGTGGGTTTACACATCACACATTTGAGGTCCAAAGATAAGCAGACCAGTGAAGATTTGATGCACATGTTGATGAAACACGACACTATTTTATTCTTTGTGAAAAAAAGGACGCAAGGAAAGGAAAGTTTCGGAGGCAACACCATTTCTGCCATTCAATTTGTGTTGGTGGCTCCATTAATTTTCCCGATGCTGTACAAAACTTTTAAGGCCCCCATACATTATCAAATTAGCATGTCATGCTAATTCGTCATGCTAGGTATTCATGCTAATTTGACAGCTTGTGGCGGCCACTACCATAACTGACTGTTCTTGTCATCAAACCTTAGTTGCACTAGCGACGTCGCCGGAAAATGTTGTCAGATGTGGAGTTTGCGGCGCTGGTGTTCATCCTACGAAAAAGGCGTATTGAGAAGCCCAAAATGAGACGAAAGTGGGCGAAAAAGTGGCTGTTGCAGTGCAACAAATTGTCTATGTGAACCTCTTGACGCAGACACTTAGACACCACATCAACGTGAGGAAGGGAGGAGACCTCGGCGGCGGCACAAACAATTAAATTTAAAAAAAAATGCAAAAAATTGAGGCATGCCCCAATCATGCTAGCTAATTTGTCGGAAAACTGCCGACTAACTAGCAAATCAGCATGACAAGCCATGATTTGTCATGCTAATTTTCAGACTCCTCCAGAAAACCTTCATGCTAATTTGAACAAGCTAATTTGCCAAATAACGACCCACTAACTATCAAATAAGCATGACAAGCTCCGCTCTGCAGATCGTGACTCCAAAAAATTCTGCAAGTTGCTATACATTAGGAGTAATTATAAAATTGACTTGGCTGACTGACTGACTGACGCAAATTATTTGGCACTTCCAGACAAGCTGCAGCTTTGAAAATTTGACACAATGTTCGGTTCACATCACTGACCACAGGAAAAATCCAAAAGTGGGCATATTTTGCCCCAAAATTGAGGAAATTGGGAAAAAAGCCAATTCCCATCTGAAGCCGCGTTCATTATGAGCGTAGGATAAAGCCGCAGCTCTGCAACTGACCGGTTGGCTCAGTCGGTAGCGCGCTCGACTGTTAATCTGGCGGCAGAGTTCGAATCTCACCGGGGCCTAAAATTTGCAAAATCTGGAATGATCAATATTTCCGTTTGGATTTCGCGCGTGATAAAATATTTTTTCAAGATGGAAAAAGCACCCATTTTCTTTCTTTTTTTTGTCGTCTTTTGGGATTGGTTTGTTTTCGCGTCATTTGGGATTGGGTTGTTTTGGAATTTCGATAAAAAAGTACCTCTTCGAAAATCCTCGGACAAGTTCCAGCTTTGAAAATTTGGCACAATCTTTGGTTTGCCTTGCTGCCAACAGGAAAATGCAAAAGTTGATGCATTTTGCCCCAAAATGGCAATGCGATTTCCCATCGCGCGTGTGCTTCATTCAGCATTCCATACGTAGGCCTATAGCCAGAATTTTGACTGAAATGACGTTATGAAAAATTCCATGAAACGGATTCACGGAGGGATTTTCTGCTGCTGCCAGCGTGGCCGAATGGTCTGAGGCGTCTCACGCTGATGGCGGGTTTGAATCCTATCAGTTTTTTTTTTGAAAAGTCTTTTGAAAAGTGCTTAATAGTGCGTTTCGACACCAGCAGGTTGAAATCGCGCAACAGGTTGATATCGCGCAGTGGGTTGACACCATGCAGTTCGTTGCCACGTCGAGACCGCAGGCAGAGGAAGGAGTTTTTGATGTAAACGTTTTTTAGGCTAATGTGGCACGCAGCGGTTGAAATTCAGGCGATTTGCTTGGAATCTGGAAATTATTTGGAACAAGATTCGGAAAGTACCTATATTCACGTCACAAACCGCGTTTTCGATGCGCAGAATGAGCCACTTTGATGCACAGGATGAGGTTTTCCAACCACCCGGACGGCTCAGTCGGTAAGGCGGATGATTGTTAATCTGGCGACCGGAGTTCGAATCCCACCGGTGCATACGTTTTTCAAATCGCGAATGGTTAATTTTTCAGCTTGGATTTTGCGCGTGGTAAAAGATTCTTTATCAAGATGGAAAAACCATCCATTTTTTGTTTCATTTTTATTGTTTTCGTCTTTTGGGATTGGGTTATTTTGGAATTTTGATAAAAAAAAATCACTGGCCACTTTCAGATAAAGCAACAGCAGCTTTGAGAAATTGGCACAATCTTCGGTTCGCATCGAGGACAACAGGAAACTGCAAAAGTTGGTGCATTTTGACCCAAAATGCAGAAATAGTATGCAATGCGATTTCCCTTCGCGCGTGCATAAATTCCAAAAAATATCCTGACTTTTGATTAAAATGACGCTTTTTAAGCATTTCCACGAATACGGATTCCCGTTGGGATTTTCTGCGCCAGCCGACATGGCCGAGTGGTCGAAAGGCGTCGTGCTGCTGATGCATGGATGGATGGCGGGTTTGAATCCCAGCGGTTTTTTTGGAATAATCTTTTGAAAAATGTCGAAGTCCGTGTTGGGTTAGGTAAGGTAAGGTTAGATCAGATTATTTTTTGTTGTCTTCACCGTGTTTTTAATGTGCATGGTACCTGTTGAAATTCTGGCGATTTGTTTTGAATGTGGAATTTATCCGCTCGCAGCGCAGTTGTAACCCGCGTTCAATCTGATGCGCAGGATGAGCCACTTCCTTCCAACTGCCCGGACAGCACAGTCGCTAGAGTTAGACTGTCAGTCTGGTAACCGGAGTTCGAATCCCAACGGTGCCAAAATTTTTTAAACATCTGGAATGATTAATTTTTCAGTTTGGATTTTGCGTGTGATAAAGATAAAATGTTTTTTTTTTTTGAAAAAGCACCCAATTTTTTTTTTCTTTTTTTTTTCTTTGTTTACGTCTTGGGATTTGTTAATTTTTGGAACATTCATAACAATTATTGGCCACTTCCGGAAAAGCTATAGCTCTGGGAATTTGGCACAATCTTCGGTTCCATTGAGGACAACAGAAACTGCAAAAGTTGGTGCATTTTGTCCCAAAATTGCAGAAATGGGATGCAATGCGATTTCCAATCACGCGTACATAATTCAAAATTCCAAACAAAATAGCAAGAATTTTCACTGAAATGATGTTAAAATATTGTCATGAATACGGATTCCCGAAGCGATTTTCCGCTGTTGCGGGCGTGGCCGAGTGGTCTGAAGGCATCGCGCTTGACACAAGGATGGCGGGCTCGAATCCCGGCGTTTTTTTTTTGGAAAGAAAAAACTTGAAAAATGTCCTATTTTGATCCCAGCTTGACACCGCGCAGTAGGTTGACATTGCACAATGGGTTGACACGACACAGAAGGTTTTGCACCATGCGGTACGCAGTGCGTTGACACCAAGCAGTCGGTTGACATCACGCACCAGGTTAACACCAGGGGGAGGTAGGGTTAGGTTAGGTTAAGTAAGGTCAGATTAGATTAGTTTTATAAATGCCGTAAAACGTGTCCGACGGGATGTCCGACCCTCGTGGCGCAGTGGTTTGCGCGTCTGACTCGTGATCTGAAGGTCGCGGGTTCGATTCCCAGTCGGGACACGAGATTTGCCGTGGTAGGGTCTACTTGGGTGTGCATCCTCCCTCGACGAGGCACGGCAAATTAAGTCGGAAAGACAGACGAAAGTGGCCAGACGTCTGTTAGTCCTTCGCATGAAAATTTGTGAAATTTCAGGTTGGGTTTGGGCACATGTTTTTTGATTTTCAACAAAAAAAGTGGGACCCATTTGTTATTTTTGTTTCCGAACAAGAACGGATGGCATTGGAATGTTTATATATGGTCTTTTTGGGGCAATTTACAAATGATATAAGCGTTAGTCAGTGAGGTAGCTGACTTAGAGCCTGACACAAAGCGAACTTTGTTTTTACATTTACATCCCGCAAAATTTGGCACCAGTTCCAGTTTTTGAGTGTAGTCGAAAAACCAGTAACTCCCGAAAAAAAGAAAAACGAGCATACTTGATGAATACCTATTGGGAAATACTGGGAAATGAGATCTGAAGTGTCCATAAACAGCGCTCAGTAAATATTGGGCCAAAATGTGAAGAAATTACTGATACTACTGATAAGAAATATGGCAAGTGAACGAAGCCATAAACATGGATGAGAAATCATTAACCTGGAGTGCGTGCACAAATAGCGAGCTGTAATCTGCAGACGGCCGGAGGCCGAAATGCAAGTGGCATGAAAGGCAGAAAAGGAATTGGCCGTGCAGCGACCATCAAAGCGGCCGAAGGCCGCTCGACGGGGCGCAGCCCCGAATGGGGGTTGGCGGCCGAAGGCCGCAGGGGGCGAAGCCCCCTAGTACCTACCTATGCATTTAAACTGATTCGAGTCGCTTCTGTTAAATGCAGAGCAGAATTGTGCTGGGGCATTTTGGGGGTTTTCCCGGCATTTTCTCCTTGCAGCGTGGTTCATTTTCATGGAGCATTTTCTCCTTGCGAGCCCTAGGTGTGCGACAAGGATCTGCCGAGCCTGCATGACTGTCTGCTCAAAATGGTAAATGATGGGTGCACTTCCACCGGGTGAAGCATTGGATTAGTTAGGTAGGTATGCTAAGATGAGTGAATTTGAATTGCAAAACGTGGCGCCGTGCACCAATCCAGTAACCATGGGGTTTCGATTATGGGAACACGTTGAATAAAAAAAATTGTGGCAAGCTTGTCCTCGTGAAATAAAGTTTTGGCTTGATCTAGGTTCTTTTGAGTCCATCCATTTGTGACGATTTTACATGCCATGGGAAATTTGTTAGAGAGCACGGGGGTAGAATTATTCGCCCTGAGTGATGGGGCCAACTTTTGGTGAGAGGCTGGGCAGCACTCAGGCAGTGCTTAAATTGTAAAATAAAAAAACAACATTTGAAAAGAGCTCCCAACATTTGAAAAGAGCTTTTGGGCCCTTCGGTTGTCGGACATTTTATGTCGTTATTTACATTGATATGGGGTCTCCCCCGAAAAATTAAAGAATACATTCCTTCATTCTATTCTTCCCTTACTTTTATGTTTCTTACAGTATTCAAATTCTCGAAAGGTGGCGAAATGCACATAGGAGAAAGGGCTGCCACCTCTCAACAGAAAAAGGGCAGCCGGCTCTGGGAGCCGGTGCCCCCAGGGGCGGCCGGCTCAGAGAGCCCGCTCAATTTAAGCCCTGCACTCAGGAATTTTGAGTTATGGCAGGTTTGTCCGGAGGCAAAACAAAGCTTTTTGCTCATCTTGGTTTTTGGTTGAACTTGGCCAAATTTGGCAAGTCGCAACAAACCTTTGAACTGCAATAGGTAGGTACCTACTCGTGAAATTAGAAGAAAAAAAAAACAAAGTGGGTACCGTTATTCAAACTGCATTTCTTGAAGATTGGCAACGAAATTTTTTCGAAGACGGTGCCATTTGCTCGAAGGTCCATCTGCTTGATGCCCTCCCTCTGGTGCCCCCTGGCAACAAGGAGCAGAAAAGCGAGTCAATGTTCCTGCTCATGGTCATGAACAGCAAAGACCATCCATCGGTCTTTAGCTGAAATCCCGGTCTCGCCACCCACTTTCCTTGCCATCTTTTCCATTTTTACTCTCATCAGGTAGCAGTCTTTTCCACAGAGCCACAAGTCCCTCACGCCCTTCATCCAAGCCTTCACTACCAACTAAACACTCCTCCACCCTATTCACCCAGTCAGATGCTTCACTTGCCTTTCTAAGCGACATCCAATTTCCACCTTCTGCACAAGCCCTGCTGGACCTTGCATTTCGCCTGGGGCCCATCTTTCTCCCACCACGCAACCACACCTTCAAGCCAAAATGGTCACTGTGCACACCCAACTGCATGAGGCTGTCCACCTCCTTTTTCAATTCGCCTCTCTATATCCCCTGGCCAGTCAATTGTGGTTTCAACCACCCTATCCCCGGCAATAATCCCCCTACTCGTTGGACCTCCATCACACCAACCCTGCAAGTTCCCAATGGCTTGTCCTGCTTGTGACAGAAAGGACTTCATAATAGCACCATTAGCATTTTCCTTTTCCTCGAAACACCAAGATATGAGCATTAAAGTCACCCACCAAACAGATCTCACCACCCAAAGCCTCAATCTCACAGATATCATGCCCCAAGAATTCCAAAATGTCCAACATTCTCTTATTACTCCCCTCACAGGCCAAATATACGACCCCTATAAACACTTTCCCTGCCCCTTCAATCTGTCACTCCATCCACAAATGCTCTCTACACTTCCTCCGTGGGCCAATATTCCATTCCCTGCTATTCCACCTCCACCAGACCCCAACTCAACTACCCCGCTTATCATGCCAGTCACTGTTTGCCATTGTTTCCGAGGACCTCTTCCTATCCTCTTGAAATGAGCCACCCCTGTTTACCCCAATCCACTTCCATCCACCACTAACTTCTCCCTCCATCTCAGGAGGCCTCTCCACTCCCCTTAGTCCCGATTCACATGCAGCCATGACAAATAGGTATTCCTTCGCTTCTAATACTGTCCAAAAGCTCAGACAAATTTTCTAGTCCACCCCACTGAATGTTTTGAAATCCCAGGCATAAATGTGCATTGTGACTCCTGATTGATGCATCACCTCCCTTGGACCTATCACAAACACCCATTTCACTCAACCCGATCACCACACCGACATTCATTCTTGGCCCATTTTTGCACTATCAGTCAGCGCCAGCAAGCGGGTCCACTCGCCCCAAACCATTCAACACTTTCGCCGCTGACTCACCCATCACTCTGCCGACAAACCCAGCACCCATCTCTGAATAATGAACACCATCTTCGCTCAAGCACCCATCAACTTTCTGAGGCCCCTCACTCAACGTCCAACATTGCCAACTTACCACCGTTGCACAACTTTCGCAACTCTCTATTCACTTTTTTTTCTGGTTTTTTACTCAAAATTAGCACAAACAATTCCAATTTCAATTTCAATTCCACAGCAATGATTATTGATATTTGTTAAATGTTTAGTGCAACATAAAAAATGAAAATACAAAAGATGGAGAAAAAAGTTGCCAGAGTAGAAGTGAAGCTCACCAATGTTTTCCAGAGCAGTGCACGGATGTAGAGGTTCTCTCACAATCTACAGTCAAATTGCAGTGATAGATATCGATCATTTGAGAAAATCAATTTCATTTGTTGAAAATATGACATCAATATCACCAAATAGCAAATCAATACAAAAAGGAGTGCAAAGCACTCCCCCGAGAGAATGGGGTTATGATAGATGACAATAATTAGTTCTGTGCTAGGATTTAGGCTACCCAGTCAAGTGAGCGGAATGCAAAACAAAAACAGATTGGGACACAATTCGGAGTTTTTCCTCCATCTCACACATTGGAGAGCATCAGTATCATTGACTCTGGCCTGTATCAATCCCAATCATTTTATGGAAATTCAAATGTGATGCATATCTAAATAACATAAGAACACTGGGAAGGCAAAGTAGCTTACTCAACAAAGATACACTGGACAGGGTGTTAACATGGAAAAGACACAATGGACAGGGTGTTAACACTAGTAAAATTGTCTACAATTCCCAGCCGAGTGTATATTTGCGCCATGTTTTTGGTGCTCAGTTTTTTTCATGACAAAAAACTGTGATCGTGCAATTGCGGCTCTTACCGCCAAGCATCAAAATGGCAAACAAAGAGTTTCCATCTCCGGCGACACGAACCAACTCACTCTTCCATCTGCGTTGCATCCCGATTCACATTCTTGATTCTGTGCACACAGCACAGACACATCTGGCAGCCTGCTCAGAAATCTTTCTCTCTGCACGAAACTGCGATGACCCACTCAGACCCGGCCGCATTTTTACAAACCCTGTCGTGACTTTTGATGGCACAGAGCGTTTTGTGCAAGAATGCTCGATTGGGGCCCTTCAATTCCAAGAAGATAAAAATATTTTTTTTCCAACCTAAAGCTGTCTGAACCTGACCTGACCTTTTCCCCTCTCGGAAAAAACAATGCTCGCTGGGGGCCCCGGCCTGCCATCTGAAGCCACGGCAGGGTTTGTAAAACTCGTGACCCGACCTTGAAAAAAACCTTCGAACAATCCTCCTCCTTCCTTGTCCTCGTGATCTGTTCGCCAACCAACCATGACAGATGAAACTGTCACATCACAGCCAAAATTCTGCAGAGCTGGAAAGCCTTTCGATCTCGCCCTGTGCGAGAGGGTAGGGGGTGCATGTCAGCATGATACAGTAAATTTTGGTCGAAAGGTTTACGCCGCGAGATGGCAGAAACCCGACAAGACGGAGCCTCATGCCATCAACCAAAACACACCGGTGCATGTTTTGTTGATTTTATTGATTGATTTGATTTGTTTTGTGGATGATGACATGAGGCTCCGAATTTCGAGTTTTTGGTTCCATGCAAAACTGTCCATGTAACATCTTTCTCCCATCCGACAAAAAACAAAAATATCAAACTTCCAAAAACAGTATCCCACATTCCTCTCAAACATTTCCGAAAAACTGTTCAATTCAACAAATCCATAAAATCCTGTGTCCTGTAAAAAATGAATGCCATCGGAAAAGTTTTCAAGCACCCGCAAGTTCGGAGTTACCATCAAAATTGCAAGTCAAAAGCTGGAAATAATAATCTGGAAAATTATTTTGAAAAACCGCAATTGTCAAAAATTGCCATCAATTTTCTATTTCTATTTATTTCTCCAGGGCGAACAACATACAAAATACATCAATGATAAATTAATACAAATTGCAGCCTTAAAATAGGAGACATACCAACGTCATTGTATATCAGATACAAACCCCTTCTCGATCCTTTCTCCAGTTTTGATCATTGAATGAATTGTAACAATTACCCCTCAACCGAGAATGTTATAATGTTCCATGTCATTGTGACCATGAAATGAAGTACCAATCCGATGACCATGAAGTGTTAGAACCAGTTTTAAATCAGGTTTGGAGAAGTTAGCGAGATATTTGCCAGTCATTTATGGCAATCCAAATGTCCCTAGTTAAAATTCCCTTCCAAAAAGAAAGAAAGAAAGAAAGAAAGAAGAGGAGAACAGCATTAGAGGGCAGCTTCTGCACGAGGTAGCACAGAGCCGTAACAAGTACCTACCAGTCTCTGTTTACAGGCTACCTACACCTTGAGTTGGGCTTTTTGTCAACCAGAATGGTACAAAAAGTATGTTGTTGCCCACGGAGGGGTCCCTCAGGCTGAAGATCAGCCTATTGGCCCACATGATAAACTGCTTCCAGTATGTCGCTCTGCATGACCAAGGTAACCAATCAAAAAAACCCCTCACCCATCTATTTCTATTTATTTCTCCAGGGCGAACAACATACAAAATACATCAATGATAAATTAATACAAATTGCAGCCTTAAAATAGGAGACATACCAACGTCATTGTATATCAGATACAAACCCCTTCTCGATCCTTTCTCCAGTTTTGATCATTGAATGAATTGTAACAATTACCCCTCAACCGAGAATGTTATAATGTTCCATGTCATTGTGACCACGAAGTACCAATCCGATGACCATGAAGTGTTAGAACCAGTTTTAAATCAGGTTTGGAGAAGTTAGCGAGATATTTGCCAGTCATTTATGGCAATCCAAATGTCCCTAGTTAAAATTCCCTTCCAAAAAGAAAGAAAGAAGAGGAGAACAGCATTAGAGGGCAGCTTCTGCACGAGGTAGCACAGAGCCGTAACAAGTACCTACCAGTCTCTGTTTACAGGCTACCTACACCTTGAGTTGGGCTTTTTGTCAACCAGAATGGTACAAAAAGTATGTTGTTGCCCACGGAGGGGTCCCTCAGGCTGAAGATCAGCCTATTGGCCCACATGATAAACTGCTTCCAGTATGTCGCTCTGCATGACCAAGGTAACCAATCAAAAAACCCCCTCACCAGTCCGGTTGCAATCTGTATACCTTGCAGGGAGGCACTGCAATCCACGCCCCAAGATCGTCAAGCTGGCAGCACAAAAGCAGCTACCAATGTTTCATGCAGGTGGGGGACAAACTCAAGGTTCACTCTGCATGATAGGGTATGGCAACAGCTAATGAGGCCATCCTCCACAATCGCAAAGGGGTACCTATGTCAGGCCATCTTGACAGTTTGGGCATCCTTTACCAATTTTCAATACGTGAGTTTCTCTTAACTTATTGACGTAAGTGGGTACCTTTGGTTGTTATCTTTAATTGCTCAAGAAACCTACACATTGTGGTCAAATCATTGTGGATCACAAAAAAAAACAGCTTTGGGCACTTGAAGATCTGGTGAGAGGTTCCATGAACCATGCTCTGGATCATAGGCCTCATCCAATCACTGCTTCCAGCACTAACTCATTCCAAATTACATTGATATATTTGTTTTAAGTGGACCTGTTTCAAGTGGATCTCTGTTTTTTTTTTCAAGTGGAGTCTGTTTCAAGTGGACCTCAAGAATGAACCACCACCAAGAAAGAACACCAATTGAATAACAACTTTGTGCTCAGTGGAAAAGGATTCATAACTTTAAACAGACTGCTTAACCCCTCACGCCCGAAATTACGAATTCGGGTTTTGCAATGGTATTCCACAATTTTCGGCACCAAAAAGTGTCGCTCCCGCCGGAATTAATAATTTTTGCAAGGATTTTCGAAAAACGGAAAATGCATGCATTTCCCGCCAAACCAAGCCAGATTTCTGCTCTGTGTCATTAAAATCACTCATATTTTGATGTTTTCAACCAATAAAAACACTTTTGCACAAAAAAACTGGCCAAAACACACACAAACCACTGAAAACCGCACCAAAATTGAGCAAAAACTGGAAAAAACAGGAAATTTCAACACGACGCCATTTCAAAACGAATGCAGCAAATCGAGCGAAATAAGCGTCTGCTAAATCGCGCGTCTTTCAACTTTTCGAAAATTCAAATTTCGGCGGCCGGCAGATGTGGCGCAATCGCGAAAAAAGGCGCCTTCAACAGGAACTCAAGACAAAAACCCGGGAAATTTGGAAATTGCGCCAATTTGAAATGGTTGGACCGATTTTGGTGAAATAAACGTCGTCTGGATCGCTGTTTATTCCTCTTTCCGACCATGAAAATTTTTGCCGACGCGATTCGCCGCATTTGCGGCGATAAACCCATTTAATTGCATGGGAATTGAGCGCGTACGGCGTACGGCAGTCGGAAAATCGCAACAGCTTTATACGTTCGTACACCGTACGGCAATCGGAGCTCTCCGTAGCACTTTGTGGCGCGTATGGCGTACGGCAATCGGGCTTGACCGGTTAAATAACAACTTTTAACTAAACAACTAGCGGCACAAAACACAAAAATAATGAATAGGCCTACATCAAGTTGGTAATACGTCACTTCAAAATGCAAATAGGTTACTTCGATTGGTGGGTAAATGAAGTGTTTAAACAAGGCAAGAAACCCTTTAAGAATGAACAGTCCTACTGGCATTGGGTGTCCGTCTCAGAACCCCCAAAATGATTCTAACCAACTGGGCCACCTGTTCACACACCACTTTGTTGGAGTCCTGGAATAGCTCGATAAATTTTGCCTCATTGACATCCCAAAGGGAATAGATCGGGAGTAGCCTTTCCCTTGCACTATTGAATCGGGGGCACCTCAGGACGTAATGCAACTCATCCCCGCTCTCCCCTTGTTCGCACAGCTGGCAAAGAATCCTTGTTCGCACAGCTGGCAAAGAATGGTCTCGGTTCTGGCAGTTTCTGAAGGTCGACCCTTGGGCCTCGAGTCCACTGGCAGTAACCCTCCACAGATGAAATGGATAATGGCCCTCTTTTGGTAATCTGGTAAGGTGCTATCAAGAAACCCTCCACTAAAAACACTTCTCAACTTTGAGTAAAGTAACCCACGCCTACTCTTAATCATGGATGCATGCCAAGACTGAAGGAACTGATCGTTCAGTCTCTGGAGGACAGCCTCATGAAAATGATCAAAAGACTGGAATTTGGTACTCACCAGAGCCACACTCCCCAGTCCCAGTCTGTTCAGGAGATAATCCCATCCCTGAAACCAGTCTCGAGCTCCTCCAAGATGTGGAACAAACAAGTCACTCAGCAACACCATCAATTGTTTGACAGGGTGGGTCACTGGCTTCTGTTCCACTCTTCTCCAGAACCCTAACATGCGATGGATGGCTTTATGGTGGATTTTAACTCTGCTTGTCTCCCCATAGACATAATAGTCAGGAGTAGACCTTCTCAGACCTAAGACACCCTTGACATAACCTTTGTCAATACGCTCAAGCTCAACAAAGCTCTGAACACTTCCAGCCCAAACTTCACACCCATAGAGTAAGACAGGCTCCACTACTTTATCAAAGAGTGCTAGCTTGTTCTTTAATGTGAGAGGACCTAATCTGTTTATCCTCTCCCTCAAAGAAAACACTGCTCGTCGAGCTCGAAGGGCCCTATCCGAGATTGCAGCTGATAAAATCTTTTTATTATGAAACATCAAACCAAGGTATTTAAAATTTTTAACCACTCTCAGCTTTTTCCCATTTATGAACCAGGAGTGCTTAGCTTCCTGCACTCCACCATTAAAAACCATAACCTCAGTTTTGTCCTCATTTATGGTAATCCTATTGATCTGGCAATAAGTAGCCAAATTTGACAGTGCCAGTTGGAGGGAATGTGGATCCTCGGCTAACAACACTGTATCATCTGCATATAACAGGGCAGGGACAGTCATATCTCTTGATGCTTCTGGACCCTTAATAGTCACAAATTTTGTGTTAGCATTCGTAAGAAAATCAACCATGTCATTTACAAAAAGACAAAACAATATCGGTGATAAAACATCTCCTTGCCGTACCCCTGCATCAATAAGGAAATCTTCAGAAAGTGTGTTATTCCACCTTACTCTAGCCGTAAGGTCTTTATGCATAGACTTAATGAGGTCAAGAAGATTTCCTTCTAGACCTAATGCTCCCAGTTTAGAAAAAAGTAGTTGATGATCTACAAGGTCAAAGGCTTTTCTAAAGTCCACAAAGCAGGCATATAAGCACTTATTTGGCCGCTTTTGCTTAAAAACATGTGCCAGGCTGCTAAGAATGAAAATATTGTCCATAGTACTGTATTTTGGTCTAAAGCCTGCTTGCCATTTGGATAATTTTCCACTTGCCTCCAACCACCATGTCAATCGACCTCTGATAAGTCCCGAGAGTATCTTTCCAAAATGACTTATCAGCGATATCCCTCGGTAATTATCTGGTTTATCCACATCCCCACTTTTGTGAAAAGGAAGGATAATACTCACCTTCCAACTTGCTGGGTATGTACCAGTTCTCAGAATGTGATTAAAAAGTTTGCATAGGATGGGTGACAGCAACTCCACCCCTGCTTTAAAAAATTCAGCCAGTACAAAGTCTGGTCCTGCGGCTTTATTATTTGCCAGCTTTAAGATCACTTTCCTGACTTCCTCAACAGTAAAGTCATTATTCAGGTCAAGCATATAATCAATTCTGACATCCTTGGATGAGGAGGCACAGCAATGGTCCACAAGGGAGATACCTGCCCAGTCTACCACACCGGTGGAATAACAGTGATCACTCTCGATTGCTTGCCGTTTCTTCTGGATCCCAATATTCAAGCATATGCTCTCTTCATCTTTGCCATTAGAAACCTCTTTGCTCTTCAGTTGTCTAAACTGTTCTCGAAAGACCTCAACCCCCAACTTATACCCCATTTCCACTGGAAGATCAAGTGACTTAAACTCCTACTTTAAGTCACTTGAAGTCATTTTTACCAGTGGAAACGCTTTTTGAAGCTGCACGCAGTTTAAGTCACTTGATCGTCATTTGCTTGAACTACTCACTCGATGTCTCACTTGAACTCCAATATTTCAAGTGAGCTGATGATGCTCACTTGATCTCATGAAGTGACTTGAAGTTGTTTGTTTCTTGCTGGCCTGTGATGCCAACAGGCTCACTCAATGGGCCGATTTTTTAAACGAAGCCCATCTTTTAGGCCGCGGATTCTTTTTCTTTTGTGTATAAAATTGCATTTAAAAAAGAAACAATCCGCGGCCTAAAAGATGGGCTTCGTTTAAAAAATCGGCCCAATATCTGCAGATTGAGTGGATTAATCACACAACATGCATTGTGTGATTTTATCAAAATCATTACTTTTTATCTGTCAGTAATGATTTCATTACTGACAGATAAAAAGCTCCGGAGAAGATAGATTTCCAAAAAAAAAGCTTCAAATTTCTTTTCAGTAGGCCTATCGCTGACTTTCAGCCAAGCAAAAGGTCAAAGGTCAACTTTAAAGATGGGATATAACTTCTATCAGAGGAGCATGGTCCGAGTGAACTGGGTCTTCAGTTTTTGAATTTTGTAGGCTACAATTCCGTGTCCAAGGGGAGGAGCCAGTTACCACATCTGATGTACAGACTAGTGGGCAGGCAGGCATGGGGAGAGTTGATCAGTAGGTATAACACGAGAATGTCTAGCAGATTCTCAATCAGATGCAAAGCTCTCACCCTTAAAATTTTAGTAATCACGTGCAAGTTTTTTCGGAGGAGCGATTTCAATGTGGCATCCATCAACAGCTCCGAGACAAAGTGGAAATCCTTGCACTTCAAATGCTTGGATCGTGGACTGAATGTCGTCACTTTCACTTGGAAATGTGATCTTCTTGTTTCTATATTGGCCAATCACTGCTTGACAGAATTTCAGAACAATCTTGCGGACAGTGGGGCTTGCAACCCCAAACAGGTTGCCTATGGTACGGTATTCACAGGAACTGGCTAGCCAGTAGAGTGCAATTGCAATCTGCTTGTAGGGAGGAACTGCCTTTCGAAAGTTAGTGTCATGCTTCGCTAATCGACATGCTAAATCCTGAAGTAGCTCTGCAACAGCTGCGCGTGGCAAATGAAAATTGGAGTTCCAGTCGCTCTCCAACATTTTCGGTACGACTGTAATCCGCCATTCATCAGAGCGTGGTTTAATCCACATGAATCTGGTACTGGTTTTGCCTCTGGTAGCTTGCTGCAATAATAACCATAGTTTTAAAGCCAGCCGCCTGTTACGCCGTGCTTTTTGAAAAGCACAGCAGCAGCCTCTTGCTGTGATGAACTTATTTCCTGATCACAGTGGGCCATAATTGCAAGCTGACCCACAATGCCAGCAATAAACTCCGAATTCATCTGAATGCGTTCTAACAAGCAATTTTAGTAGGTAATCCTGGAGGGAATAGAGAAAAAAGACATTCATAAATCTGCACAACAAAGATCCAGTCACTTAATCCGAAAGTGCCAATGGAAATGACAAAACAGATTAAGACACTTCATCTCCTCACTTCATGCTTTAAGTAATCAGCTGATCACTTAAACTCGTCGAAGTGACTTAAACTTCAAGTCACTTGATCTTCCAGTGGAAATGGGGTATTATTACCCTCTTTTCCGCACTTCTTCGAAGCTCTCCAGCAGCGCCAGAATTGCTGTGGGGTAGAAGCCCACTGGGATGCCTTCTTATTAGCTTCAGCAGCCTTATACTTGTTCCTTTCCCGTCTTATGTGCGCACGATATCTGTTTCGCATCTGAGCCCTTGGTCCAGCCGGCACACCACATAGCTCCATATCCCTCAGGTGGTCCACAAATTCTTTACAGCAAGGTTTATGCCAGGGATTTCTCTTCAGTCTCTTCCTGCCCGCAGAGCCAGCCAACCAAATCGATCTCTGTGACTGCCTCCTAACCTTAACCCTGCAGCATCTCGCTGCCTCCAAAATACAATTTGTTATGGTCTGTACTGCCTTATTAGTGGAGACACTCCCATCCTCCAAACATCCTGAAACATTCTCTAGCTTTCCACTTATCTCGTCTGACTCTAGTCTAGTTAAAAATTGGTCTTTTTTCTTATCTTCCCAACGATACACAAAATCAGAGAATTTCAGCCCTTTGGACAAATCATACAGAGTCAAAAGATGTCATAAAAAAAAACCGATGCCGATGGCTTTTGCGCAACGATTTGGTGCACCAGATTTCCAGGCACCATGTCAAGTCAATTTTAAAAGGGGTGCGATGATTCGCAATTAGTCAAAAAGAAAAAGAGAGCGTCAGAAAGCCATTATAGCAAAGGTACAGAAAATACTGACAATGCGGTAGGTTAGGTAATCAATGTCATAAGACATGTTACCAATTTCATGCCGCAGAGGCAATTTATGAATTTTGAATGTTTCAAAGCGCCGGCCAGTAAAAGAAAGACATGCACAAACAAACAAGACAATACAAAATGAAAGTCGAATGATAATAAAATGTGTTCGTACCTGATCCCGATTACCGTTTATGCCACATAATGCCATCCGAATCCGTTGAAATTTTTGTGGCCAGAATTAGACAGAAAATAAAATTCCAAGTCACACGAGTGGCAAATGAAAAGTACCCTTGATGTCAGTAAAAAATAAAGGAAAGAGGAAGAGGGGGGACAAATTAGAATTGATGCGGGTAAATACCTAACTACCTACCTAAGTCCTTAGTGAAGTTGAAGCACTTTTCAAGGTGAGTAACTTGGCATGAGATGCAGAAGCGAATTGAGCTTCTGTTATGTTTAAGACATTTTGGGGAAAATGTAACTGATTCCACAAAAAGAGGTAACGGTGAAAGAATGAATACCTGTCGATGTTTTTGTTGGGGATAGGAGGGATAAAGGACAAAGACTGGGCTGATCTTGTAGGGAGATTGTTCTGACAAAGGTTCCAAGGTCCGTCACCCCAACCTCCCTTTTTCAAAACACACAGCCTAAAAGCAGAGAGCCCATGTATTGTTCTACGATCTTCAAGGGAATCCCATCCTAATTCATTCAACATTGATGATACACTGGCATCAAATCGGAAATTCCCAGTAACAAATCTGGCAGCCCTTCTTTGTACTGCTTCCAGAGCATCTACATGACACTTCTGGTAAGGTTCCCAGGAAGTGGTAGAGTATTCAAGTATGGATCTCACAGTTGAAAAGTACAAAATAGATTTCACACGTCTGGAAGCATAACTATAATTTCTGATGAGGAATTTTAGTTGATTGGAGGCCTTTCTCACAATATTTTGGATGTGATGGACCCAACTCAACTGGGATTGAAAAGAAGGCCTAAGTATTTGATTGTTTCAGGCCTTGTCAACAATGTAGGACCAATCTTGTACTCCCTAAGGACGGGCGAGCATGAGGAAGAAAAAGACATGACAGAAGTTTTAGAAACATTGATCTCCATGCAATTGGCAGCACACCATCTGGCAATTACATCGAGATCAGACTGAAGAGCCATAGCAGCCTCAATGCCTTCACGACGATATCGTTTCGGCTCCAATCACAGAAGCCTCATCAGGTGTATGGGTGTTGTATCATGCACATGGGCTCACAAGCTGCAATGATGAGTATCTCATGATCACACGTTGGTTTGGGGGCAGATATCACAGGGATGACAGAGTGAATGTTGCACCACAGAGTGGGTTGTCACACGAGACGGTGTCACTGTTCAGAAAGGATAAAACTGTCACACGAGATGATTTCACATTTTGGAAAGGATAAAACTGTCATAGTTCAACATGTCGGAGGCGTAAAAGCGGTCAGAGATGGATGATAGCTGTCAGAGAGATGGATAAAAATCATCCAGTGCGACAACGTTGACGGCGATCTGACGACTGCAGCATGGCGTCGTATTGCTCAATGCCCGCAGCTTACTCCATAAACGCAGGGCTCTCCATCCTATTTTTGAATCTCCCAATCTGGACTGTGTTGCTG
The DNA here is from genome assembly GCA_030068105.1 of Sinentomon sp. SZTP_YWyxl. NCBI lineage: Eukaryota > Metazoa > Arthropoda > Protura > Sinentomata > Sinentomidae > Sinentomon > Sinentomon sp. SZTP_YWyxl. Next base: position 12,193 of record JASGXE010007295.1, on the reverse strand, counting down.
TTGCTGAGACCTGGCTGGATGAATCATGCTCCGAGGTTGACATTCTTCCCAGCAGTTATGCTGTGTTCCGCAGGGATCGCTCCAGATCTGGAGGAGGTGTCCTCCTTGGTGTGCGACATCATCTCCGGCCGGGACTCATCCACATAAGCAGAGTCTATGAATTAATCATAATTGCTTTGGAATCTTCCTTTCCGCCAACCATTATCATAATGTTGTATCGCCCTCCCAACCTTTCCCTAGATTGTTTTGCAGGGATGTGCACTGAAGTGCTGGACTGCATTCTCCCCATGATGCGTGCCCACCCTGGATGTAATCTACCGGTGTTTCTGTTGGGAGATTTCAATGTTGATGCTCCAGCTTCAGAAGCAGTGGTTTTTCCTGATGGGTTACAAAGGCTAGTGGACAGGCTTTCCCTTCAGCAGGTTGTTAATTTTATAACTCGGCCAGGGGTTCCACACCCTCTGAGAGTGAGGGGTCCACCATCGACCTGATATTCCACTGCCCAAAATCTGAACTTCGGCACATCCATCCCTTACCTGGTCTTAGTGACCACTTGATGATCTTTGCTGAATTTACAGTTGACTGTGCCTCCCCTCCTTCCTTGCCTTCCACCCCAGTTGATAATAGGGTTGGGTTCAATTTTAATGCATATGACAAGATATCTCTGGACAGGTTCCTAAACTTCGCGCTGCTGGACTTTGGAGCTTCTGGTTTCAGCATGGATGAGCTTTGGGCTGAGTTTAAAACACTGTGCTGCTTTGCGATAGAAAATTTTATCCCAAAGAAAAAGATTGTAACAGATGGTGGCTTCTCCTTCCCGGTGTGGTTCACACCTGACCTCCGTTCAAAGTATCTTCGTCTCCAACAGCTTTTCCAGGATTGCCTGTCGGAGCCAAGCTTACTTCCCCGGTATTCTTTTGCCTTAAGGGACTACCAGCGTGTACTGCACTCCATGGCGAGAAAATTTGTCCAGGCATTGGCTGTGAATGATGTGATCTCCACTAAACAGTTTTGGAGATTTCATCACAGCAAAACCTCTTCACCGGTGACTCTGGCCACCTGTGGAGAGGCCAGTGATCCGTCAGCTTTTGCACTGATGGTTCGGGAGCACATGTGTGCTGTTTCCTCACCTAATTCTGTGTCAATATATGATGACCAACCCACAAATTTCATGAGGGATGCTGATGTGTTGACTGATAGTTCTGTGATCTTCGCAATTAAATCCTGCAACAATTCAACCTTTGACCTCATTGACTGCATCCCAATGGTATTTTTAAAGAACCACGGGGATGTTTTGTCAAAATATTTGCTGATATTGTTTTCTCTGTCACTAGCCTCGAATTTTATCCCAACTGACTGGAAGCAGAGCATAGTTAAGCCTCTTCCTAAAGGAGGCTTAGCTTTGTCAATTGAGAGTTTTAGGCCAATAAGCCTGATAAGCTCTTGTGCCAAGCTGATGGAGAAAATTGTTGCTGGCTACTTATATCGCCTGCTTGAGGGTCAAAATTTCTTCTTCCGTGGCCAACATGGTTTCAGGTCTAAATACTCTTGTGAAACTCAGCTCACTGGTTTCATTCATGAGATCTCAGTGGCTTTGGGAAATTCCGCACAAATCGATGCTGTCTTCATTGACCTGGTTAAAGCCTTCGATCGGGTCTCTATTCCTCTTCTTTGCAGGAAATTGGCTAGATTGAATATCCCAGAAAACTTGTTTGTATGGCTTTCAAATTTCATTACTGACAGACAATTTAGGGTTCTGTTAAATGGGGAGTTGTCTGATATTCTTCCTGTTACTAGTGGCATTCCACAAGGATCTGTATGTGGTCCTTTGCTTTTCCTAATATATATTAACGACATGACATCTGTAATTAAGTCTAGTATCAGACTTTTTGCAGATTACATTGTTGTCTATAGGGTCATTTCCTCAAGCGAGGACGTCACTGCTCTGCAGGCTGATGTTAGCTCCATTGCAGAATGGTGTGATGCAAACTGCATGGGTGTAAATGCCTCAAAAACATCCGTCATGTCTTTTACAACTTCCCGGTCACCTGCATTGCACGACTGCAAGGTCGGATCCAATGTCCTGTGCAGGCCAGAAACCATAAAATACTTGGGGTTGATTTTTACTCCCGAATTGAGCTGGGCTCCACACATTGGAAAGATTGTACAAAAAGCATCGAATCAATTGAAGTTCCTAATTAGGAACTACAGCTATGCAACCAGACGAGTGAAGATCATCTAATATTTCTCAACTGTTAGGTCATTGTTGGAATACTCCACCTCATCATGGTCACCCTTCCAAAAATGTTACGTTGATGCAATTGAAGCTGAGCAGCGAAATGCTGCAAGATTTGTTACAGGCAACTTTTGCATTGATACGAGCGTTACGTCCCTTTTAAATGAGTTAGGATGGGACTCTCTTGAGAGTCCCATCCTAACTCATTTAGGATTTAGGGGAGATGAGGTGTTGCAGCTGACTCCGCCTTTTTCCGCCGACGCGATCGGTTGTGCCTGCCTGCGCTCGTGCACGATCGCACTTTTTCAAGATGGCCGCAGTCGCAAAGAATTTTTCTGCGTTTTTGTTTGTTTTTTTGCTGTGGACTGCCATTAGATGCGAGCCCTTTTCGAGTTCTCTTTTGTTGGCATTGGATTCTCCCAGCCATCTTCCTCAGAAAAACAAATCTGTCTGGAAAAAAGCCGAAATCTCACACTTCGTTTCTGATTTTCAAATCTCACAGCACATTGCCATTTCCTCATTTTCCTTTCGACCTTTTCCTCTCAAGCTGACGCTCTGCCTTGTTCAGCTCCTCCTCATTTGCTGTGGTGACGTCGAATTGAACCCTGGACCTTCCCCTTCTCAAATTCCGGTACCCAAACGCACTGCTCCTGTCAGGGCTTGTAGTGTTGCCAAGACGAAGAAAGCAAAAGACAACCCAATTGCGGAATGGATCCAATGTGATTCTTGTGCGGACTGGGTTTCGTTCTCGGCTTCGGGATTCCTTGGTTCATTTGAAGATGCTGGGAAGGCACCCTTTTCCTGCCGGGTATGTCTGCTGTCCTCCGAGTTGGCAAAACTGAGGGAAGAAATGGCAAAACTTGAAGCACTTCTTGCCAAATGGCACACACCTGATATTCAACCCACCACTTGCTCATCCCCAGCCCCACCTCCAAACACACGTGATGCACTTGGCAGAACTGTCTCTTCCCCGGAAGGCGATGTGAGTGGGCCCGCCTCGAGGAATACCAAGGAGAAGGCTGATTCAACTCCCACACCTCCAAATCTGAACGTAGGTTCCCCTCCTGCTGATGCAGTTATTTCCATTGGCAACTCCAATCTACGGCGTTTGTTCCCATTTCTTACAAACATTTCTCACTGTGCTAGGTTCACCAGATGGAGGGGTGGTCTCACAGTTAATGGTATCTATCCCATTCTTCGGAACTGCATCAGGGGTTTAGCAGGCCACAAGCGTGTTTTGTTAAACCTTGTGATCGGTGAGGTCGACATCATGCATGCTTCAGCATGTGATGTGGTTCTATCATTCACCCGGTTCATCAGTGATCTTAATACCACCTTTGGTCTCTCTCACCCAGGTATTGCATTGTCAATAAATATTTGCTCCATTCCTCCTCGACCGTCTGATGCAAACTTATCAGGTAAAATCAACTCCCTCAATAATTCCCTGGCCTTCTGTTGTCAGAACATTGTTAATGTTAACTTTCTTGATTTGCGTTCTGTTCAGTCCTCAGCTGTGTCCGTTGATGGTTTTCATTACTCAGAAGGTGGTGCCTCCCGTGTTGCTGCAGAATTGACACGTTCAATCAACTCTTTTTTAGCCTAATGCACGCCCTTCCTCCTGCATCCTGCCCTCCATATCCACTTTCATCACGCCATGCCCTGAAGCACAACTTATCGTTTCTTCTGTTAAATGCACGTAGCCTTCTTCCAAAACAATATGCCATGAGGCCCACCCTTGATTCTATTGATGCTGATTGTGTCGCTGTGACAGAGACTTGGCTTGATGCCTCATGTGTGGAGAATGACCTGCTTCCACAGAGTTATACCATTTTCCGTCGGGACCGTTCAAGATCTGGTGGTGGGGTCCTACTTGGGATAAAGGCTAACCTGCAGCCTAGGCTTCTTTTTTGCAGCAGCACCCATGAGTTTTTAATTTTAGCATTGGAATCTACATTCCCTCCAACTGTTGTCATGCTCTTATATCGTCCTCCCGATCAGCCTTGTGAGGCATTTTCAGGCATTTACTGTGAATTCCTTGATGCTACCACATCCTTGATCCATCGCCATTTGCATATTGGCGGACTTCCCATCTTTATTTTAGGAGACTTTAACATAAATATATTACCATTCATTGATCATGAGCCTCCATATCCTGATGGCCTTCAACGTCTGTGCGACAGATTTTGCTTGCAGCAGGCAGTCAATTTTGTCACTCGGCCTCTGAATCCTTCGAATCCCTCTTTTGGCACAGCCATTGATCTCATTTTCTCCAATCAGCAAGCAAGCCTCCTCTCTGTGAAAGCTGTACCCGGTGTCAGTGACCACCTTATGATTTGTGCGCAATTTTCAGTCGATTCCTGCAGTCCACCTCCTCTTCCCTCCTCGTCCAGCGATGTTGATGAGTCTTTTTGTTTCAGCAACTATGATAAACAGTCTGTAGATAGGTTTCTGAACTTAGCCCTTCTTGATTTCTGTAACCTTGACCTTGTCCTTGACAAACTTTGGGATGAATTTAAATACATCTGCAGTCTGGCCATAACCCTCTATGTACCAAAGAGAATCCGCACCAAGTCTGGTAATCTATCCTTTCGGTATCGGTATCAGATTTACTCTGTTCTACAGGTTTTCATGCCATAAAGGCAATCATCAATTGTGAACAGCAGAGGTTCATCATATACCAGGGAAGGGAGGGGAAGGGATGGGAAGGGAACGCGACCGTCGGCTGCATTATCGAAAGGAGGGGTAAAGGGAAAAGGAGGGGAAAGGACGCGAAGAGATCATCGGAATGTGGACGGGGCCTAGTCATATAGCAATCACTTCAGACCCCAAGCAGACACACACACATACCAACCAGGCAAGACCAACCTTGAGCAAACTCTAACACTCATTTCCCATGCAACCCATCACAACTCAAAAAAAAAAAAAAAAAAGTGGAAAAAAAAGGTACCTAGAAAAAAATAGAAAATTAAAAAAGAGGGGGATGCAGGGGTAAAAAAAAAAAAAGAAGCAAAAAAAAAAAAAAAAAAAAAAAAAAAAAAAAAACAAAAAAAAAAGGAAAAAAGAAAAAAAAAAAAAAAAATGAAAAAAAAAAAAAAAAAAAAAAAAAAAAGAAAAAAAGAAAAAAAAAAAAAAAAAAAAAAAAAAAAAAAAAATCGAAAAGAAAAAAAAAAGAAAAAGACAAAAAAGACTGGAGGTCACAATGAAAAATATAGGAGGACTACTTCAAGATGATCTTGATGGCAATTGGCAAAAAAGGCAAAGTTTGAAGCACAATAGGGAATGAGAGCATTTTAGAGCATTACATGAGTACCTACCCTATCCAGTGCACTACAATGAGGGAAAGGTTTGCCTTGCGTCAGTCGCTCGTGAGCGCACCGTCCAGTAACTGCCAGTTAACAAGCGCAGGGAGTCACGGGAGCACCAGCGGTGTTCGCCAGCAGTACGCACACTCCCTCTTCCCAGCTGCGTGAAAAAGGTTTTGCACTGACCACGCAGTGGGGGGCCGCCAACATGGGCCGCCGTCTCCGGGCAGGTTCCCGGCTTAGGTCTGGGCATGGGTCCCTGACCCGTTCCCAGACCACAACTTTATCAACCCCATGCATTGCACCAGATCCGAATAGGGCCCACAAGATCAGGCTAAATTAAGAACAATCAGGCATATTTTTAGACAGAAGAAGTGATTCAACAGAGTTGTGGGATAAACAATTCCAGTCTACAAAGTTCTTGGAATGAATGAATACTTGAGTATGTTCTTGGAAGGTTGATAAAGGTTAATCTTGAAAGCATGGTCATGTCGACCAATGTAAGCAGGAGCAGCAAGAGTATCAGAAAGACATGACCAACCACCGTGATGTGTGAAAATGTTACTGAGAGCTGAAAGCCTGAACTGAGAACGCCTGTCAGAGAGTGGTGGCCAATTCAGAGAGGAAAGCATTGAAGAGACGCTCGAGTAGGGAGAGAAATCATTCTTTACAAAGCGAGCTGCTCTGCGTTGGACTCTTTCAAGTTCATGAATGAGAGAGATGTGGAAAGGATCCCAGATTATGCAGGCATATTCCAGGAGGGGACGGATAAGTGAAATGTAGAGAATTTCCTTGGTTGCAGGAGAACAAGATTTGAATATGCGTCTGATTTTGAGAAGAGCAAAATTGGCATTACGTGCAATAGTGTTTATATGCAATTTCCAGGACAGGTCGGATGTCAGTGTTACACCAAGATATTTGCAGGATGTTGAGGTGGTCAAGACAGCGGCCGAAGAAGGAAGGATATAAGAGGATTGAAGGGGATGAAGCTTAGTCGAGAACCGGATGTGGACACACTTTAATGCATTTAGCGCAAGGCCCCACTGCAGGCTCCAAGAGTCAAGGGAAGCAAGATCATCCTGCAGTAAGTTTACATCAGATTGAGATTGAATGGTCTTGTAGAGAACACAGTCATCAGCAAATAGCATGACATTCGAAGAAGATATGACATCAGGAAGGTCGTTGATGAAAATAAGAAAGAGAAGAGGGCCTAACACACTACCTTGAGGTACACCTGATGTTACTGGAAAAGGTGATGAATTTGCACCACCAAGAGAAACAGACTGTGTTCGGTTGCTCAGAAAAGAATTAATCCAAGAGATGATAGAAGCAGAGAGGCCCAAAGACTGCAATTTGAACATTAGAGCCCTGTGTGGAACAACATCGAAGGCAGTTTTGAAGTCCAGGAAAAGTGCATCAGTATCAGTTCCTTTGTCAATGGATGATGCGACGATGTGAGTAAACTTGGCAAGAGCAAGTTCACAAGACCAGCCAGGACGAAAGCCAAACTGACAAGGAGAGATGGAATTAGTGGCATGAAGAAACTCGGACAGGCCCGGACAGGCCCGGACAGGACCCGGACAGGCCCGGACAGGACCCGGACAGGCCCGGACAGGACCCGGACAGGCCCGGACAGGACCCGGACAGGCCCGGACAGGCCCGGACAGGCCCGGACAGGACCCGGACAGGACCCGGCAGGACCCGGACAGGACCCGGACAGGCCCGGACAGGCCCGGACAGGACCCGGACAGGACCCGGACAGGCCCGGACAGAACCCGGACAGGCCCGGACAGGACCCGGACAGGCCCGGACAGGCCCGGACAGGACCGGACAGGACCCGGACAGGACCCGGACAGGCCCGGACAGGACCCGGACAGGCCCGGACAGACCCGGACAGGACCCGGACAGGCCCGGACAGGACCCGGACAGGACCCGGAGAGGCCCGGACAGGACCCGGACAGGCCCGGACAGGCCCGGACAGGAGCCGGACAGGCCCGGACAGGACCCGGACAGGCCCGGACAGGCCTGGACAGGCCCGGACAGGCCCGGACAGGACCCGGACAGGCCCGGACAGGACCCGGACAGGCCCGAACAGGACCCGGACAGGCCCGGACAGGCCCGGACAGGACCCGAACAGGACCCGGACAGGACCCGGACAGGTCCGGACAGGACCCGGACAGGCCCGGACAGGACCCGGACAGGCCCGGACAGGCCCGGACAGGACCCGGACAGGACCCGGACAGGACCCGGACAGGCCCGGACAGGCCCGGACAGGACCCGGACAGGCCCGGACAGGACCCGGACAGGACCCGGACAGGCCCGGACAGGACCCGGACAGGCCCGGACAGGACCCGGACAGGCCCGGACAGGCCCGGACAGGACCCGGACAGGACCCGGACAGGCCCGGACAGGCCCGGACAGGACCCGGACAGGCCCGGACAGGGCCCGGACAGGCCCGGACAGGACCCGGACAGGCCCGGACAGGCCCGGACAGGACCCGGACAGGCCCGGACAGGACCCGGACAGGCCCGGACAGGACCCGGACAGGCCCGGACAGGCCCGGACAGGACCCGGACAGGCCCGGACAGGACCCGGACAGGACCCGGACAGGACCCGGACAGGCCCGGACAGGACCCGGACAGGACCCGGACAGGCCCGGACAGGACCCGTACAGGCCCGGACAGGACCCGGACAGGCCCGGACAGGACCCGGACAGGCCCGGACAGGACCCGGACAGGCCCGGACAGGACCCGGACAGGCCCGGACAGGACCCGGACAGGCCCGGACAGGACCCGGACAGGCCCGGACAGGACCCGGACAGGCCCGGACAGGACCCGGACAGGCCCGGACAGGCCCGGACAGGACCCGGACAGGCCCGGACAGGACCCGGACAGGCCCGGACAGGACCCGGACAGGCCTGGACAGGGCCCGGACAGGACCCGGACAGGCCCGGACAGGACCCGGACAGGCCCGGACAGGACCCGGACAGGCCCGGACAGGACCCGGACAGGCCCGGACAGGACCCGGACAGGCCCGGACAGGCCCGGACAGAACCCGGACATGCTCGAACAGGACCCGGACAGGCCGGGACATGCCCGGACATGCCCGAACAGGACCCGGACAGGCTGGGACATGCCCGGACAGGCCCGGACAGGACCCGGACAGGCCCGGACAGGACCCGGACAGGCCCGGACAGGACCCGGACAGGCCTGGACAGGGCCCGGACAGGACCCGGACAGGCCCGGACAGGACCCGGACAGGCCCGGACAGGACCCGGACAGGCCCGGACAGGACACGGACAGGCCCGGACAGGACCCGGACAGGCCCGGACAGGCCCGGACAGAACCCGGACATGCCCGAACAGGACCCGGACAGGCTGGGACATGCCCGGACAGGCCCGGACAGGACCCGGACAGGACCCGGACAGGTCCGGACAGGACCCGGACAGGCCCGGACAGGCCCGGACAGGCCCGGACAGGCCCGGACAGGACCCGGACAGGACCCGGGCAGGACCCGGACAGGCCCGGACAGGCCCGGACAGGACCCGGACAGGACCCGGACAGGCCCGGACAGGACCCGGACAGGCCCGGACAGTATGAATGTATTAAGTTCCGAATGTATTTGAAACACCATCTTTTTTGTTTCCTGGTCGTAAAAGTATTTTTACTTCTTTTTATTGACTCACCGGCAAAAGTAACACAGTCCTGCGAAAGCATTTTAACCGGCCCGTTGTTGCGCTTGTTGAATGAATTATTGTCTTTGTGACGATCTTAGAGTACCTTGCACAGGGTCATACTCGCTGACATCAAATTGAACCGTTGCAAGCAGTCGTACAGATTTTTTTGATTGTTGATTACTTTGTTTAAAACGCCTCATTTTGGTAACTATGGCAATTCTCTTCGCCGGCGTGCGAGGATATGCAACCTGCAATTTAAGAAACTGTTATTATGGCAATCAAGCATATTTATCGCAACCCTTGCTCCTGTGCGCATAAATGCATTCCTGAACAAATAAAATGCATTCGTGATTAGCGTATTTTTTGCACTTGATTTTCAAACGGGGGTTTGTATCAATGTATCACAGAGGGTCATCTTGACCTGACCTGCTCACATCGAGATCGCATGGCAGAGGGTGACCGTCTCTCTTGAACAATTCATGCAAAACCGAGCTGATACAGAGGCGTGCCCGTAAACGTCTCCTGTGTAAAAACCACAGAGAACCTTTTATAAATACAAAAAGGAACTTTTCAATGACAACTTGAAGCTCGCTCGGATCCAGTAAATGTTTGGAAAAAAGCAGTTGACTTCACGCTTTGAAACGGGCAGCGCCATTTTATCTTTTCTGTACACGTTTTCCTGTGAGGACTGTTTTCCTGATTGACTTTTTGCGCACGAACAATGGAATTCCCAATCTTTTAGGCCCGCAACAGGCGTCACTCACGGGAATGCAATTTGCGGGGCCCCGCAACACGCGTTACTCACGGGAATGCAATTTGCGGCGCAAAGTGATTGAGTATAATCATGGAATGCCCAATCTTTTAGCCTCTCACACGCATCACTCACGGGAATGCAATTTGCGGCGCTAAGTGATTGAGCATTACATTGCCCGTCGCGTGTCAAGAATGGAATGCCCAATCTTTTAGCCCCGCAACACGCCTCACTCACGGAAATGAAATTTGCGGCGCTAAGTGATTGAGCATTCATTGCCCATCGCGTAAAAATAAAAAATACTTGCGTATGAGGCCAGATACGCTTGAATGACGCAGCACATCACCATTTTGTGCCATGCGGTCAAACGAAATATTCTCTGGCCACGCAGCTCTGGGCTTTTTGGCACTTTTTTGCCAAGATGTTCTATACTTTGCACAGAAATTACACGCGCAGCATTGGTGCTGCCTTGAGACTGCTGTTCAGTAAAAACGCATGGCATCACGTGACCAGACAATATTGAGCTTCTGGTTACGTTTAGCTGGACATCTTCGAGCGTTTTTTACACTGCCCCCGCCAAATAGACCTCAAACACAAACATTTGCGTTCATTTTTTGCGAGCCTCCAATTTGAGGCGCCAGCGCCTCGCGCGAAGCCGAAGTCAAAGTGGACCAAACTCTGAGCCTCAAGATTTTTTTCAGTGTTCGACGACTTTCGGCGGTCAATGTACATAGGCCTGATCATAATGTATTTGAAACATGTTCCTGTTCATCAACCATCCACTTTGCATGTTGTTTTGGAACATGCATGAACCTTCCGAGGGATCTTCGGAAGATGCTGAGAGGAAACGTCGAACGTCACATATTCTGAGCCTTTCTGAATACTGAGCCTGTCTATTGTGTAAATTAGGAATCCGAGGGGGTTGTGGTTTATGGGGTTGGAATCTTTGTTCTTTTGTCATTCCAAAATTGTTTTCAGAGAACTGTATGCGCAAGGAAACTCTTGAAATATTTCGGCAAAAAATACCCATTTTCAAAATCCGCAATTGTGCGCACCTTTCATGATTTTTGCAAATTTTGGGCATTTTGGGAGCGCATGGCTCAAATTGGGGAATCCGAGAGGGTTGTAGTTTTCGGATGAAATCCCCATCCTTCCAAACCTGTTTTCAAGAATGTTTTCCCACGTCCGGACACCCGTCGAATCTTTCAGAAAGGAAACACTCTTTTCAAAATCCGCATGCTTTCCTGCTTTGCCTGAGCAGAACAACAAAGGCACGAGTCGCCGTGTTCTGTTTCTGTGGAGACAGCGACGTCATTTTCATCTTTCCTCAAAAACGCAACGTTGCCGCTGTTGCGCGGCAACTCTTCTATCCTGCGTTTGAGCGACTGGGAATTATTTTGTGGCCGTATGGCCAACTGCACCATTTTATTCTGGGGTGACATTCCTCCCATATCCCCGCAAAGAACCGCCCCTGTGTGGAACAGCAACGCAAACTTACCAACACTCTGCAGCAAAGACATACGGAGCCATTCAGAATAGCCGGGCCATAGGAGAGGTTTTCAGATTTTTGAAAGCACGGGGCAATGTAATTCCCCATTTCACATGCGCCGCAAAACACATTACACGAAGGAATGCATTTAACGGCGCTTACAAGATGGGGCATAACATTGCCCCGTGCTTAAAAAGTCTGACAAAAATCTCATATGGCCCGAGTATTTAGAATGGCTGTGTATAATAAAAATAGACTGCTCCTTGAGTCCGAGAGGCTGTTTGGAATAGAACGCGCGGCGGCCATTTTATAGTAGGGCATGAAGAGCACATGGCGCAATGAATTGCAACGTAAAGAAGCTTTCGTGCATGCACTGTTCAGATAAAATTAGCGCTAAATGGTGGATTTTGGCAATCATTTCGGTCAGAGGACGGCGTAAAGATTTCTACTGAAACATGGAACAAGCCAAAAAGAGCCAAAATCAAAGACGAGCCAAAGAGCAAGAAAAGAAAAAAAAAACGAAATAAAATAAAAAACGAGCCAATCTTTTCCGAATCAAACCAAATGATCCATGCCCTACTGCTCAGTGTAGTTTCTATTACCCCAGCTGGTTAAAATGTCCACCAAATTATGTCCCGTCACACAGCAAAATGAGGTCAAAGAAAATTTTGATGGAAAATTCCAAAACGAGCAAAAACCTTCCTGACGAGCCAAAAACCAAATCTTGCGTACATTTCCT
>JASGXE010007294.1:0-51240 GCA_030068105.1 Sinentomon sp. SZTP_YWyxl | reverse complement strand
TATTGTTGGGGGCCACAGGCAGTAAAAGCCATTGGACGTGGTAAACCCCGGTCAGACATGCATGGCCAGACATGGCCATGGCCAGACGCCTTGGATTAAGAATATACAGGGTGTCCCCATGTTCCGAAAAAAAAACTCCACGAAAAACCATGCCCGGCTGTTTCTGATGTCAAAACAAATCGAAATGAGTCAGTGCAAAAAATGTCTCCGGGCCCTTCTTTGTTGTGCCCACAAAGTGACCCAAAAGGGCCTATTTGGAGTGATTGAGGGAGGTAAGAATTATTCATCGTGAACAGTCCAATTTTCAGGACAGGTTCTTCGGAGCAAGAGAAATAGAAAATGTGCAGTGACAAAATGCGCACCGACCAACCACTTCCCACGAAGTGCCCCCCAAAATCCAAAGAAATCCAAATTGTGGTGGTGTTGGTTATACGAAGAGAGTGAGTTTCCGCAGAAATTACCATTTTTCGAGGACAGATTCTCACGAGTAACGTTAACAAAAATGTTCAGTGAACAAATATGTTCCGAACATTCCGAACCCTCATTTCTGCGCAATAGTGGACCGCAGAATGAAGGCCGCTGTTGCGTCGAAATGGAGGAGTCGCAGCACATTTTTTCATTGACGTTTTTTGATCAGTTTACTTTTTCTAATCTCTCTTCGAAAAAGGCATTTCTTCGGTAACCACTCTATATCTCAAATGAGCCAACACCACCGCAATTTTTGGCCTTTTTTGCATTTTGCGGGGGCACCTGCGGGGAAGTGGGGGGACGAATTTTGTCACTGACATGGTGTGTTTCGCTTGCTTGTAGAACCTATTCTGAAAATTTGCCTGTTCTGCGATGAATTCTTACCTACTCCACAATCACCCGAAATGGGCACATTTTGGGTACGTTGGGGGGCATAACATGAAAAATGGGGCCGGAGCCATTTTTCACTGATTAAGTCCGATTTGTGTGGTCCTGGGAATCTATTCTGAAATTTAGGTGGTTGAATTACGGGACACCCTGAAAAAACCTCTTCAACAATGTCAGACATCCGAAAACATCCAAACGTGGGTTTTCTGGGGAGGGTGGACGTCAATAGGTTACGGATATTAAAGTGGGTGTCCCCGCAATTTAGTGGGATGTCCGGGTGCAAAAGAGTGTCTGGGCCGTTGCATGATGTCCGGGTGGCAATTTTACAAACCCTGCCGCGAATTTTGGGTGGAAGAGAGCGATTTGTGCAAGAATGCTCCATTGGGGCCCTTCACTCGCAAGAAAAAAATATATTGTTTTTTTCTTGCCTAAAGCTATCTGAACCTGACCTAACCCTGTCCCATCTCGTCAAAAAAAATCAATGCTCGCTTGGGGCCCCGGCCTGCCATCTAAAGTCGCGGCAGGGTTTGTAAATTGGCGTCCGGGTGGGTGTGTCCGGGTCTGAAAGTGGGTGTCCGGGCACTAAATTAATTTGATGTTCGTGCAATTCGGACAGTTCGGACAGTTCTTATGGGTGTCCGGGCGGGTGGTTTGGTCGAAAAGTTGGTATCCGGTCACTTCAATATAATTGTTGGATGTCCGGCTCAAAACGATTGTGCAGTTCAAATGCAGTTCAAATGTCCGGGACAAATAGTGGGTGTCAGGGCACTTCATGGGTGCAGGTCTAAAGGGATGCCCGGTTGGGGCAGTAATCTGTCATCTGGTGTCCGGGTCTTGTCGCAGGCCCGTTTTTGGGCCGAAAACGTGAATCTCATTGCCGAAATGACGAGAATGCAACTTTCATTTTTTTGCCGAAACGATCGAAATGGACCATTTTTGAATGCTGTCTCCAGGGATGTTTATGGGAAATTTTTTATTTTCTTTCGGCAACGCCGCCCGCCTCCCGCCCCAGAAGGCGAATTTCCAAATTCCAAACAAATCGCATGAATTTCGACCAATCAGGTGCAAACCCGAATTAAAACCGCGTTTACGAGATCTAAAGCTAATCTAACCCAACCTAACCGAACCTAACCAAACCAAACCTAACCTGACCCAACCTTTCCTCTTCCTGGTGTCAACAGTCTGCCACTGGTGTCAAAAACATTTCGGTGTTTCAAAAAACAAAAATCTAAAATTTTTACTCCAGGCAGGATTCGATGAATGATGAACCTCTGCTGTTCACAATTATTGATGATTGCCTTTATGGCATGAAAACCTGTAGAACAGAGTAAATCTGATACCGATACCGATTCGAACCACCACCACCACGGGCACCTCCGCAGCGGCAGCAGGCTGTCTAGACCACTCGGCCACACAGGCTGCTGCCGGAATTCGCTTCGGAAACGTGTATTCATGAAACTGTTTTTATAATTGCGTCGTCACGATTTTGCTCGCATCCGATTGGTCGAAATTCATGCGGTTTGTTTGGAATTTTGAAATTTGCCACGAAATCGAACCCGAACATGCGACCGAATGCGCCTTTTGCACGATGTCGCCGTCTGCTCTTGCCCCTGTCGGCAGTCTGTCCCAGTGGCTCAGTTGGTTCGCTGGTCTGACTCCAAATCCGAAGGTTGTGGGTTCGATTCCCGCCACAGTCGGAATTTGTGCGTTGGGTCATGCTCCATTCTGGCTGCAGTGACAGAAAGGGAGACTTAGTGGCAAGTCTTCTAGTCCTTCGGAAGGGACTTTAAGAAGGTGGTCCCGTGTGCAATTCACCATGTGCACGTTAAAGAACACTTAGTCCGTCCAAGAGTGGCGGCAAGTTACAGAAACATAATAAAGCCACAGACACATACAGGGGTACCGAACACCAGTGTGGGTATGGTGAATGATTGGTATGAATGGCGCCAGAGTAAGGCGCAAAGTATGAATGGGTTGATGTGGGCGAAAAGAAGCCCTGGGGAAACCCCGAAAACCTTACACAAGTTTAAAGTTTAAAGTCAGTGTTGTGTGTGTGTGACCCT
Source organism: Sinentomon sp. SZTP_YWyxl (assembly GCA_030068105.1). Taxonomy (NCBI): domain Eukaryota; kingdom Metazoa; phylum Arthropoda; class Protura; order Sinentomata; family Sinentomidae; genus Sinentomon; species Sinentomon sp. SZTP_YWyxl. Next base: position 48,322 of record JASGXE010007294.1, on the reverse strand, counting down.
GACAGCGGAGAGATCAATGCGGGGTTAACGCAAACTCCGAGCTGCGAGGTAAAGTTTTTCCATTGGAGCAGATGGCAAAAATTTACCTCGCTGTTCGGAGTTAGCGATACCCCCGTGATGATCTCTCCGCCGTGAGTGTTGATTGTCCCTTTTTCATGGAATTTTTGGGTGCCTGTGGGGGAAAAGGGAATCATCATTGTGATAGGAAAATAGGATGCTGTTGCACCCTGGTCAATAACACAGGGTCTACGAGGGCCAGTGACCTCGTTTCATTTGTCCCACCTTCCCTTTCCAAAATTGTCTCTGGGTTGGTGGTCCCTGAAAACCGGACAGCCGGACAGGACCGCCGGACTGACCCAGACGGGTTAGGTTAGGTTAGGATAGTCTATCCTAACCGAATCTAACCTACTCACGTTTCTCTGGAACAAACGGCATTTCTCATGATATGCTTAACCCACCAGAGGCCAGTTTTTTATCTGTCATCAAGCCAAAGCTCAGTTTATCGCCCAAGTAGGTGGGTACCTAGTACCTACTAGGTAGGTAGTAGGTGGGTCTTGGTAGGTGTTGGTAGGAAGGTTACTTACCTATACCTAGGGACCTGTCCATTTTATAACGTCTTGACGTGGTGCCTGGTGCACTGATCTGTTGCTCATTTGTCTTTGTAGCTTCTCATTGTCTTTGTGAAGAATATGTAAAATCTTGATGGTAAAGTAAACATTGATAACATGAAATAAAATTCCCAACAACAGTATTTGCGTCGGTCCATTGGCGTTGGATTTTACCTTCTGACTTCGGACTCTGTCCTTCGAACTCATCGGCCGGGGGACTCATTCCCAGATTTAAAAAACTTGGATAGTGTCCCCATTTTGTTTCCTTGGAGATATTATACCTACTAATTGTGCCTTTTCCTATTTTCCCTGTTTTCATGCACTAAAAATTGAGGTACCTACCTACCTACCGAATGGGGTTATTTTTAGGACGCCACTTATGGGATGGTGCTCCTCAGCGGGGTATAGTCCGTATAGAACCCCGTTCTCCCGCATCACAGGCGGGGATTCTTACCGACCACCAATAGGTACCTAGGCCTACCGCAGAAGAACCATCATCTAATGTTGGCGTCCCCGTTGGGTGCAATTCGGGGAGATGGATAGAATCCAATGGTTTTAATCAGACCATTGAGCGTTCTTTAATTTTATGTATTTCATTGTTTTTCGGTGTTCATTGATTCTGATATGAGGTGTACGCCTCTTTTAGAAACAAAGTATTCAATTCAATTCCCTTAGAATTTTTGGATGGTGGTTTCCCATGCAAAAAAAACTCCCATCCCAACTCATGCCACAGAGGCGCTTGCAGGCTTCGGACTGCCAGAGGCACCGGGCAGTAGGTTGACTACCACGGCAACAGATTAACACCACGAAGTAGGTTGACATCCTTTTTTTTATGCCCATGCCTTGGCCCCCACCCATGCCTTGGCCGGTGGGCATTGGGCCAGGTAAAACTCGAGCTGTCTACATACCTAAGTACCTAGCTTTTCTAGGCTTCTTGACTCTTGTTTAATGTGGGGGATCATGGTTCGGTTCGACACAATCTATCATGAAGACAGTCAATCAACTGCACAGTCTAGCAAAAGAACGGTATTCCCTAAAATATGGATACCTGGACACCTGGATACCCCCGCAAATAGGTTAGGTTTGGGCAGCAGAGGTTAGGTTAGGTTTGGATAGGATAGTTTAGCATAGGATGTGTTAGGTTAGGTTGGTTTGGATGGGTGAAGTTGGGCTAGAAGGGTATCCAAGGGGGTATCCAGTTGGGTGTCCAGGTATCCACATTTTAGGGGGTGCGACTAAAACGCTGAACTGCTGAATTGCTGAAAATGGCTAAAACGCTGAACTGCTGAATTGCTGAAAATGGCTAAAACGCTGAAAATAATTAATTTCGCTGAACTGCAGAAAAATGGCTGAATTGCCTGCTGGAAAGTTGCTGAACCACCAGTGGACCTGCTCAAAAGCTGCTGGATCACCAGTGGACCTGCTCAAAAGCTGCTGGAACGTTGCTGAACCACCAGTGGACCTGCTGAAAAGGTGCTGAACCACCAGTAGACCGGCTGAAAAGCTGCTGAACCACCAGTAAACCTGCTGAAAAGCTGCTGAACCACCAGTAGACCTGCTGAAAAGTTGCTGAACCACCAGTAGACCTGCTGAAAAGCTGCTGAACCACCAGTGGACCTGCTGAAAAGCTGCTGAACCACCAGTAGACCTGCTGAAAAGTTGCTGAACTACCAGTAGACCTGCTGAACCACCAGTAGACCTGCTGAAAAGCTGCTGAACCACCAATAGACCTGCTGAAAAGCTGCTGAACCACCAGTAGACCTGCTGAAAAGCTGCTGAACCACCAGTAGACCTGCTGAAAAGCTGCTGAACCACCAGTGGACCTGCTGAAAAGCTGCTGAACCACCAGTAGACCTCCTGAAAAGTTGCTGAACCACCAGTAGACCTGCTGAATAGCTGCTGGAAAGTTGCTGAACCACCAGTGAACCTGCTGAACCACCAGTGGACCTGCTGAAAAGCTGCTGAACCACCAGTAGACCTGCTGAAAAGTTGCTGAACCACCAGTTGACCTGCTTAAAAGCTGCTGAACCACCAGTGGACCTGCTGAAAAGCAGCTAGTTTAGTTTATTAGTTTATTTTTTATTCAAACAGACCAGATAATTATCAGAGTAGTAACAAATGTAGATAACTCACCACAGGCGCAAGATCCTCCGCGCAAAGACATTCCAGGTGAAATCCAGGTGAGAACAGCAGGCACAATCAAACCGTAGGCAAATGGCAAATACATATGAACAGCACAAGGTAAAGGCATTTGACAAAGTCTCAATACCTATTCTTCTCTGTAAGCTATCTAGGCTGAGAATTCCTGAAAATCTTTTCCTGTGGCTCTCAAATTTTATCTCTGACAGGCAGTTCCAGGTTCTCGTTTGCAACGATCTGTCAGAGGCCCACCCACTCACTAGGTAGTGGCATTCCTCAAGGCTCAGTGTGTGGCCCTCTCCTCTTTCTCATTTATATTAATGACATTGCAGATAATATCATCTCCAACATCAGTTGTTGCAGATGCAGATGATATAGTCCTCTACAGAGTTATCAGGTCTCCAGATGATTCCAAAGCCCTTCAGGATGACCTAGATTCCATAGTCAAATGGTGTGATGAGAATCAAATGAGTGTAATGTCGCAAAGACATCTGTTATGTCATTTGCTTCATCTACACATCCTCCATCTCAGATTATTTAATTGGTCCTCTGTGTTGTCTCGCCCAGACAATCTCAAATACCTTGGCATTCATTTCAATCCTGCCCTGAACTGGGGACCTCATATAAGTCAGATGGTAAAACGGGCATCAAATCAACTGAAATTCTTATCCGACACTATTCCCACGCCTCCAGAAAGGTAAAGGAAAAATACTTACTTCTCATTGGTTCGCTCCATCTTAGAATATTCAACAACGACCTGGGATCCTCATCTTCAGTGCCACATTGATGCACTTGAAGCTGTCCAGCGCAGGGCAGTGAGGTTTGTTTCTGGGGACTTCTCCTTTCACTCCAGTGTGACACTGCTCAGCTCAGGGAAGAGCTGGGCTGGGAACCCCTTGCTAAGAGGAGAAAGATCAGGGGTGTTTCAATTTTTCGAAAATGTGTCCTTGGTGAGGGAGGATGGGCAGGATGCTGTTGCACCCTGGTCAAAAACACAGGGTCGACGAGGGCATGTGACCTCGTTTCATTTATACCACCTTCCCTTTCCAAAAATGTCTCTAGGTTTTCCTTCCTAAACAACTACGTATTTCTCTGGAACAAACTTGGCATTTCTCATGACATGCTAAACCTATCAGAGGCCAGTTTTTTATCTGTCATAGAGCCAAAACTCAGTTTATCGCCCTAGCAGGTAGGTTATTGGTAGTAGGTAGGCCTAGGTAGGTATATAGGTTTCTTTGATCATGCCCCCATTTCGCTTCCTTGGAGATATTATGCTAATTGTGCCTTTTCCTTTTTTTTCATGTTTTTCCATGTTTTCATGCACTAAAAATTGAGGTACCTACCTTCAGAAATTGATATATTTGTGACCAAATTGATTTCTTGTTGTTGTGTTTATTCATCCGAGCCTGCTGTCAAACTGTCACCATCTGGACAATGCCATGCTGGAATCTTCACGTCGCCTGACCTGGTTCGTGTTCTCTTATTTTTTATTTTTCTGGCCACATTTCTTGACAATACCCACCATGGGTTTCTAAAACTGTACCGCAATCTCTCTGCACCGATGGTTTGCACTTGAAACCATGTTTTCTTTTTTTAAATGCCGATCGCGACGGCATCTTATCTAAACACAAAAAGATACATGCTGCCTCGGTGAAAGAACACGACGACTTGATTGTTGTTGTGGTAATTGCCGAGGCAAAAAAATGATGCATGTCTGACCGGGGTTTACCACGTCCAATGGCTTTTACTGCCTGTGGCCCCCAACATAGTTAAAAAAAAAAGAAAAAAAGAAAAAAGAAAGAGAAAAAAGACAAAGGGCCTGAGATTTGTATTTGCCTGACCTCTTACCAATCACATGAAGTGAAATTTGTCAGATGCGGATTCCAAAATGTCATTTCTACAAATATAGGATAACAAATCCCTTTTGAATTGACGGAAAGTTACCAAAGTTGTCAGGCTAGGTGGTAAAGAATTCCACAAATAAGGAATCCTGAAGTTGAATAATTGTTTTCCATAACGAGTGCAAGGTTTGGGAAGCCTTAGCAAGAATTCTTGTTTTGCTCTAGTGTTCATGGGTCCACACATGCGATTGAGAGAAAGCTCGTAGAGCGGCAGGTGAGCAAATAGTGCTTTGTGTGCCATGAGTAAATAGCGGTAGGTATATGGCTAATGGAAAAAAGGCATAATACGAAGCGACTTGAATAGTGGAAGGGTATGCTCAAGCCGGTTATTTCCAGAAATCAACCGGACTATTGCTTTTTGCCGAATGAAGATGGGCTGAAGCTTGGAGCAAGCAGTATTGCCCCAAGATTCAAGACCATAGATTAATTTCGGATAAACGAGGCTGTAATATAAAAGAACCAATACATTCCTTGGTATATATTTATTGAGGTTAACAAACATAAAAACATATGAGTTCAAAACCTTAAGTAAACATGCAAGGTGAGTGGACCAGGAAAGATCATGGTCCAAGTGAAGTCCTAAAAATTTCAACGAGTTGGCAAATGAAATAGTTAGGGAACCGATTTCAATGCCTAGAGGAGGGTCCACCGGAGGGCCCTTAAAAGATGAGCAGAACAGCACCGGCGTAGTTTTTCTTGCATTCAAGCACAATTTATTTACTGTCAGCCACAATAGCGCCTTACGAATGTCATCCTCCATCTGCACAGATACTGCTGAACCACCAGTAGACCTGCTGAAAAGCTGCTGAACCACCCGCTGAAAAGCTGCTGAACCTCCAGTAGACCTGCTGAAAAGCTGCTGAACCACCAGTGGACCTGCTGAAAAGCTGCTGGAAAGTTGCTGAACCACCAGTAGACCTGAAAAACTGCTGAACCACCAGTAGACCTGCTGGAAAGTGCTGAACCACCAGTGGACCTGCTGAAAAGCTGCTGAACCGACAACTAGAGGTCACTGGTGAAAAGTTGCTGAACTCACCAGGTAGACTGCTGATTCAAGCAGCTTTTAACGTCACCAGTGGTTACAGCAGCTTCGCAAGTCTGCTGAACCACTCAGTAGGACCTGCTGAAAAGCTGCTGAACTTTCCACAGCTTTTCAGCAGGTCACTGGTGGTTCAGCAGCTTTCAGCAGGTCACTGGTGGTTCAGCAGCTTTTCAGCAGGTGTACTGGTGGTTCAGCAGGTCTTGTTCCAGCCAGAGGTCTACTGGTGATTCGGCAGCTTTTCAGCAGGTGTTCTCGTGGTTCAGCATCTTCTCAGCAGGTCCACTGGTGATTCAGCAGCTTTCAGCAGGTCTACTGGTGATTCAGCAGCTTTTCAGCAGGTCAAGTGGTGGTTCAACAGCTTTTCAGCAGTCTACTGGTGGTTCAGCAGCTTTTCAGCAGGTCTACTGTGGTTCAGCTGCTTTTCAGCAGGTCTACAGGTGGTTCTGCATCTTTAAAGCAGGTCAACTGGTGGTTTAGCAGCTTCTCAGCAGGTCTACTGTTCGTTCAGCAGCTTTTCGGCAGGTCTACTGGTGGTTCAGCAGCTTTTCAACAAGTCAACTGGTGGTTCAGCAGCTTTTCAGCAGGTCCTACTGGTGGTTCAGCAACTTTCACAGCAGAGTCTACTGGTGGTTCAGCAGCTTTTCAGCAGGTCACTGGTGGTTCAGCAGGTCCACTGGTGGTTCAGCAGCTTTTCAGCAGGTCTACTGGTGGTTCAGCAAGCTTTTCAGCAGGTCTACTGGTGGTTCAGCAACTTTTCAGCAGGTCTACTGGTGGTTCAGCAGCTTTTCAGCAGGTCTACTGGTGGTTCAGCAGCTTTTCAGCAGGTCTACTGGTGGTTCAGCAGCTTTTCAGCAGGTCCACTGGTGGTTCAGCAACTTTCCAGCAGCTTTTCAGCAGGTCCACTGGTGGTTCAGCAGCTTTTCAGCAGGTTATGTGGTTCAGCACTTCAGCGTGGTTTCAGCAGCTTTTCAGCAGGTCTACTGGTGGTTCAGCAGCTTTTCAGCAGGTCTACTGGTGGTTCAGCAGCTTTTCAGCAGGTCTACTGGTGGTTCAGCAACTTTTCAGCAGGTCTACTGGTGGTTCAGCAGCTTTTCAGCAGGTCTACTGGTGGTTCAGCAGCTTTTCAGCAGGTCTACTGGTGGTTCAGCAACTTTTCAGCAGGTCTACTGGTGGTTCAGCAACTTTCCAGCAGCTTTTCAGCAGGTCCACTGGTGGTTCAGCAGCTTTTCAGCAGGTCTACTGGTGGTTCAGCAGCTTTTCAGCAGGTCTACTGGTGGTTCAGCAGCTTTTCAGCAGGTCCACTGGTGGTTCAGCAGCTTTTCAGCAGGTCTACTGGTGGTTCAGCAGCTTTTCAGCAGGTCTACTGGTGGTTCAGCAACTTTTCAGCAGGTCCACTGGTGGTTCAGCAACTTTCCAGCAGGTCTACTGGTGGTTCAGCAACTTTTCAGCAGGTCTACTGGTGGTTCAGCAACTTTCCAGCAGCTTTTCAGCAGGTCCACTGGTGGTTCAGCAACTTTCCAGCAGGTCTACTGGTGGTTCAGCAGTTTTTCAGCAGGTCTACTGGTGGTTCAGCAACTTTCCAGCAGCTTTTCAGCAGGTCCACTGGTGGTTCAGCAGCTTTTCAGCAGGTCAACTGGTGGTTCAGCAGCTTTTCAGCAGGTCTACAGGTGGTTCAGCAGCTTTTCAGCAGGTCTACTGGTGGTTCAGCAGCTTTTCAGCAGGTCTACAGGTGGTTCAGCAGCTTTTCTGCAGGTCTCCTGGTGGTTCAGCAGCTTTTCAGCAGGTCAACTGGTGGTTCAGCAACTTTTCAGCCGGTCTACTGGTGGTTCAGCAGCTTTTCAGCAGGTCTACTGGTGGTTCAGCAGCTTTTCAGCAGGCAATTCAGCCGTTTTTCAGCGGTTCAGCAAAATTAATTAATTTCAGCATTTTAGCCATTTTCAGCATCATTTTCAGCAATTCAGCAGTTCAGCATTTTGGCCATTTTCAGCATCATTTTCAGCAATTCAGCAGTTCAGCGTTTTAGTCGCACCCCATTTTAGGGACCACCCAAAAGAACATCCTAGGCCCTAGGTGGGTAACATCATATCAACTTCTTATGCAAACGCCACATAGGTGCGTGCTGCAAATGCGGTTCGTATGATTTAACACAGTCTATCACTGAGACGATCAAACGAACACATAACAGCAAATCAACTTCTGTTACGTTACAACGCCACTGCAGAACTTCAAATCACCTCAACTCACGTTCCTCTAAACTCTGATTGCTTGTTATCAGTTAGCCAGTCCAGCAAAAGAACAGTACCAAATAAATGCAGTCTATCAACTTCACAAATCAGTCTGACCACAATGAAGTCTGTTCCATTTACAAAAGCCAAATCTAAATTCCATTAAGGCAATCCCAGGCCTCAGTGATCATCTACCAAATGGTATGAGCATGTTTCAGTCTTGAGGCTGGGAAACTTCCTGACTTTCCAAGCATTGACTCCTCCCAATGTGAGCTGGGACCCAATTTTTGCTCCTGTGATAAAGCAGCTGTCAATTGGTTCTTGACAGGGATGGGCAAGATAGGCTACCTACCTACTACCTTAGAGGGGGTAGAGAGGTCTATAACGGGGGGTAGGGCATCGAAAATGCAGGGGGTTTGGGGGACAGCGTCCCCCAAAAGCTGAAGCTTTTTTGATAAATTAGGGGTCCTCAGATGCCATTTTACGACATTTCATGTCCTTTTTTTCTTATCCTGGAGGGTTTGAGTGCAATAGATGGAGAAGGAAAAAACTGTCAGACACGACTTTCTGGATGAGTTTTTTTTTTCATTTTACCATTGTCTGCAAATCAAAACGGAAAGTACAAAAGAAACAGAATGTTGCTATTGAAGTCCTGGGGTGTGCAGGGCACACACCAGGACTTCGGCCAAGGGTCCCCTCGGAAAAAGGCTAGGGGGGTAACATCGGCCGAAGGTCGAGGTTACCCCACCCCTAGCCTTTTTCCGTCAGGGGAATCAAAACAGGAAGTACAAAAGAAACGGAATGTTGCTATTGAAGTCCTTCCTGGTGTGTGCAGGACACACACACACGAGGACTTTGGTCAAAGGCAGGGCTGCAAAAAGTCGGGAGCAAATGCTCCCGGGACCGTTGTGGGCCGACCGGGATCGAAATTGGGCTGGAGAGCAAAAAAAAAGTTCCAACTTTTTCGTCGGATGGAAAAGACATGTAGGTAGGCGAGCGAGGGAAACTCTTTGATTTTTCGACGGGGACCGAAACGGTCAGACCAGCAAAAGAAAGCTGATGAGCAAAAAAAAAGCTCATCGTCCAAAATTTGACCAGGCTCCAAAATCCGTGCTCCAGGGCTCCAAACGACTTTTTGCAGCCCTGGCCAAAGGTACCTACCCTTGGAAAAAGGCTAGGGGGTAACCTAAGCCAAAGGCCGAGGTTACTACCCCCTAGCCTTTTTCTGGCAGGGGAATCAAAAAGGAAGTAGGTACAAAAGAAACAGAATGTTGCTATTCGTCCTTCCTGCTGTGTGCAGGGCACACACCAGGAAGGACTTCAATAGCAACATTCTTGGGGGAGGTAGGGGAATCAAAACAGAAAGTACAAAAAAAAAACAATGTTGCTAGGTACCTATTGAAGTCCTGGTGTGTGCCCTGCACACACCAGGACTATTTTCCCACCTTTTCCCGAGGGTACCCTTGGCCTACGGCCAGGCCAAGGGTACCCTCGGAAAAAGGCTGGGGGGTAACCTCGGCTGAAGGCCAGGGGGTAACCCCCCTACCCCCCATGCCCAACCCTGGTTCTTGAGCTGGTCTTATTGTGACATTGAACCACTAGGCAATGTCCATCAACTGTGGCAGGACTTCAAGGAATTATGTGCTATGGCGGGTGGTCCCTGAATGCCGGACTGCCGGGCAGAATCACCGGACTGACCCAGACGGGTTAGGTTAGGTTAGATTAGGTTAGGATAGTCTATTCTAACCTAATCTAACCTAACCAAACCCGTCCGGGTCGCTCCGACGGTCCGGTTGGCTCGGCTGTCCGGTTTTCAGGGACCACCGCTATGGCGATGAGCTTTTCGAGGATCAAATAGGGACTTCTTTTAAATTGTGCATTCCTATAGGGGATTTCGGCCAATTTTTATGTCAACAATATTTGCCAGGAATAGGCCTGCCAATGCGGAATGTTGCCCATGCCTGGCAGTTGTGGAATTCATCTGGCCGTCCGCCGTAGGCATGTCACATTTTGATCCAGGTTATGATAATCTCGAGTTGAGAATTGTTGCCGGAGCACCACCCATTCAGTAGGTAGGTACCTACATTGGCTGAGTGCTGGAAGTCGTCAGTCCGAGCACTATAAAGTTCTGCCCAGGAGGTTTGATTGGTCCTCCTTAAAAGGGTGAGTTTGTTTGTTTTGCTTTCATTTTTTGTTGGCTCTTGTGTAGCCCTTTGCCTGGATTTTTTCCTGGCAGCTCTCGCGCTCTCTCCTCTGGAATCCTTGTAGGCGGAATAAAGTAGGCAGGCCTACTTGGAAATAAACACGGCACTGAGCTGCCAACCAGGCTGAATATCAGCATCTTTTTGCTTCACTTGTTTAGGCACTGGGCAGGTACCTAGGTACTTGCTCTACCTGCTTTATATGGATCATATCTAGGTAGTTACATTCAGTTAATATCAAGTCTGTGTTGCGAATGCTTGCCCATATGTGCAGCACGCCACGTCACAGATATTTTTTGTCTCAGTAAGTTGGAAGCAACATGTAGGTTGAACAACAGTAAAAAGCCAATAAAAAACAGTAGACTTGAGCAGCAGGTGGGTCAGGTTGCATTAGTAGTTTGAGAAATTAGGAAAGTGAAACGCAACTAAATCACACCACTGGACACAAATAGGCATTGGGAACACTTGGCGCCTCCCACTGAATTTGATGGCCTATACATTCAAAGAAGCTCTGATATCTGTGTGAAGAGCACATCAAGCTGTTGAATTCAACAGTTGCTGATGGTAGGTATTCTTGTCGGCGAAAACCCGGTGTTGCTAGTATTCCTGCTTGTTTGACAAATGAAAACTTCCGTCTGTTCGTTCGACCATGAGGATGCCATTACTTCGAAGGGTCAAGTGGCCCTGGAATAAATTTGAAGACTTTTAAGAGCTTTGACCCAGCAGCCAATCGTTTTTTGAAGCTACACATAATTGGAAGGTAGGAGTTTTAACTCTGGGATGTGGTAATATTAACCTTTTCTGAAAGGCATTTTGTTTACCACGGTTAAATTTGAGCCTTATGCATTCATATCATCTATGAATGGCGGCTCAAATTTCACCATGGTACACATTGCTGATCCCATTCGCAGTGCCTGTGCTTCAATTGCTTTGGTGAGTGGTGGGGGTTCACGGACATTCCGGATTTGATATTCCCAATTACCCACACCTCAAGACATTTCCCTTTGGGATTCCCAAAGGGAAGTGTCTGAGGGTGGGGGTGAGTTGTAGGATTTTATGGGGGGATGCCAGGGGATAACAGTTTTTCAGACTCCTATTTCGGGATCTAAATTTTGGGGCATCGCCCCAAGTGCGGGATCCTTTGATGCAGCAGTCCTCAAGCGCGGGTCCATGGGGAAGAGAGCCACTGGTGGTAGGTTTTGGGCCAAGTCCTTCGTGACCCAGAGCAATTTTTGAAGTACAGGTTCTCGAGCGTAACCCAGTGCTCCATGGATACCGGCCAGAGCAGAGCTAGGTCAGGCAAAACTGCTCAGCGATGCTTCTCTGGACCACTTTAATGATATTAGATAGGTATGGTTAAAGTCCCAAAGCCACAAATCGTCGAACTGGTGTTAATTGTTTCTGATGGTTCCATTTTGGGCATGAACTGAACGAAGTTCCTATTTCTGAACGAAGTTCCTATTTCGAACTGAATGAAGTTCCTACTTCTGGAATTAAGTCTGTCCACAGGGCATTGGGTCGCCAACTTATTTTTGCTAAAAGTTGGGTTGTTGTTTAAAATCATTTGAGGACTCGGCTCTGAAAGGCAGGTACTAAAGCAGGTGCCTTATCTATTTTCTGTGTAGCTTTTTTTTTTTAATGCCCCCCATTTCGTACTCACAAAACGCCAAATCCATGGCAGTGAAGGTGAAAAGGCAAAGCGCAAGTCGAATGTTTGGCCAGCAAAACGACCCCGTCACAGGAAAACCAAAAACGTTTGGACAACAAAATGATCTCGTCACAGACAAAACAACAATGGGGAATGAGAATAAAAGAATAGGTAGCCACCAAACCAAGCAAGAATTGATGAAAACGAACCCGAATGGAGAAGTTGAGCAGCAGGAAATTCAGTCTCAAAATTGACCACAGATGACGGCAACAGCCAGTAGGCAATCGATGAGATGTAATTGGAAATGAAGTTGGAGTATGTATGGTTCATTTTCCCTAGGCAAAATTCACATGCCATGAACATTGGAAAAGGAAAGAAAAGAATAGAATTCATAAGGTAGGCTGCTAAAAATCATGAACCAACGTACACATATATACAATGGGGTGGAAGAAAACACACCTGCCTAACCCAATGATAGCTACCTTGGGGAAAATGGAGATTTCACAGTACAGATCAAAAAATGTTCAATAAAAGTGGAGAAAAAAAAGAAAAAAGATCTAGCAATGAATTTCAAAAGATTACCTATCTGGCCAGATACCTAATGGGACACAAACTGACTAGGAATTACCACCAGCCAGGTCACACCACCTTGTCCCCCCTCAGTACCCCTCCGTTTCAAGGTGAAATCGCACTGAACCGAGGAACTCAGCAATGAGGCCAAGCCAGTGGCAACCCTGCTATTTGTGAACACAACTGGAGGAGAAATTGGGATGAGGAAAAGGAAATGCAACTGAAACTGACATTTTTGATGTAACGTTTTGTTAGATGGCACCTAGGCCCAAAAGGCGAACGCTTAGTTTACTGACGATAGAGTGGTCAAGAGTCTGGGCTTAATTGCAGCGACAAATGCGTCATGTGATAAATTCATCAAATCAGTTGAAATCTTCAGACGATTCCATAAAAAGGTGCAGCGGTTGAGAAAAGAAAATCTGTCAACATTTTTGAGAAGTAGAGGTGGAGTAAAAGATACCAGGTCACCGGCTCTGGTAGACCCAATGTTTGGTGAAAGGTTATCACCAAGGCCAGCCCAGCCACCCTCGCGAAGGACACATTTCCTAAAGATGGATATGCCATGAAGTTGCCTCCGCATAGCAAGGGTATCCCATCCAAGCTCATCCCTAAGAAGAGATACACTGCTGTTGAAGGAGAAATTGCCAGACACAAATCTCACTGCTCTACGTTGAACAGCCTCGATAGCATTGATATGGCACTGCAGATGGGGGTCCCAGGTAGTGGTAGAATATTCCAGAACAGAGCGGACAGTCGAGAAATAGAGTATCAATTTGACTCTTTGAGAAGCATGGGAATAGTGCCTGATGAGGAACTTCAATTGATCAGATGCTCGTTTGACAATTTGTGCAATATGTGGACCCCAGTTAAGAGTCGAGTTGAAAAGTACACCAAGATATTTAATATTATCTGGACGTGAAAGGATTGCTGAGTCGATATGATAACCAAATATTATTGGATGATTGGATGTAGTAAAGGACATCACAAAGGTCTTTGCAGTATTGACACTCATGGAATTAGCTGCACACCAATTGGAAATGCTGTTGAGGTCATGCTGGAGGTCCACAGAGTCATTTGGGGGTTTTATGACCCTATAAAGTACAATGTCGTCGGCGAATAAACTGACATTACAAGTGATATTTGCTGGCAGGTCATTCATATAGATGAGAAAGAGAAGTGGGCCACAGACTGATCCCTGTGGTATGCCACTCGTCAGTGGAAGGGATTCGGACAATGCATTGCAGATGAGAACTTGAAAGTTTCTGTCAGAGATGAAGTTGGAGAGCCACATGAATAAGTTTTCAGGTATCTGTAGATGAGCAAGCTTAGATAAAAGGGTTGGGATAGCCACTTTGTCAAAAGCCTTCACCAAATCAATGAAAATAACATCGATTTGTAAGGACTTACCTAGTGCAGTGGAAATGTCATTTACAAATCCAGTCAACTGAGATTCGCAGGAAAACTTGGCACGGAAACCATGTTGGTGGGAAGAGAAAAAATTTTGACTTTCGAGAAGTTTATAAAGATGGCCTGCAACAATTTTCTCCATAAGTTTGGCTGAAGAACTGATCAGGCTAATAGGTCGAAAGCAGTTAGTAGAGAGCGGTAGGCCACCTTTTGGTAGGGGCCTAACGACACTCAACTTCCACCTTTTCCACCAACTTCAAGCTTTTTGATCCACCCTGTGACATAGGTGAAGTTAACATGGGAAAAAATAAAAAACAGGAATTAACATGCTGGTTCTGCATGCCGTATCGATGAATGTAGACACATCTTAAAAATAAAACATAACATTCTAAAATTTGGCTTTACCAGACCATAAACTTTGTGCTTTTATTTGCACGTTTTGCATCTTATTTTTCCTCAGGATCTGACCCTGAATGCTGCATCTTCTGTTCTGTGGATGACTCATCATGGCAAGTTGCTCCTTATGCTGCTTCCATGCTTGGGCATTTTCCAGGCGACGCTGACCAACGTTCCTTCTATCTTGCGAGCCTGTAGCAATGGCCTATTCAGACACCAAGGTAGGTTCCTGTTGTTTGTCTCTCCTTCGATAAATTATCATCTAGGCCTATTTTGTAAATTCATTTCGTATTTTAGTTTTGTTTGCAGTCAGTATTCTTAACCTTCACTCAGTTCACTCCCTTGCTTTGGTTAGGCATGCAGAAAAAGCAGATAGAGAAAAATGAAGTGAAGGTGCATCAATATTGCCTACGCCCTCTTGTTGACATGGCATCTAGCTTTTGCATCTTTCCTGAGTCCTTTCTTTTATCGTCATGCTCACGTTGGCCACAATGCATTGATGTACCTTGATGTCAAATGCTGAGCTGAGCCTATGAGCCAAAAATTCAAACTACAGGATTGTTCTGCTCAGAAGTTCAAAATGTATAGGTAAATTACTGTGAGCCCAATGTGGGGTCATGAACTTGGTACACATAATATCTGCTGTTGCTGGATTGTCTTTTTGAATTTTATTGGTTGTGGGCTGAACCCATACATTTATTGTTAGTGGACGACGACTGGTCTGGGCCGCGGCACGGTTGAAAATGGGTGAACAATTTGAACCTGGGATCCGTGGTGAATAATATTTCTGCAGCTTTTCGCAAATTTCGTGGTGAAGTCGTTGTCTGAAAACAAAACAAGTTGTGTTTTTTTAATCCGCAGATGATGAAGCATAAAAGGAAAGAAAACACCGAATTTAAACTTGTCACGTTAGCTGATGTCAAAGGATGCAGGTGGCAACACAACAATTTCGAAAAGAGCAGGTAGGTGCCAAATTACATAGGCTAATACCAAATTAAATAGGCAAATTACATTTGCAGTACCTACCTACATGTATTTACAGCAGGTACCGAAAACATTTAGGTAAAGTTCAATACAGTTAACTGCATTGCAACTGGCTTCCCTTTTATCCAACTAGGTAGGTACCTACCAACCGATGCTTTCTATGGGAACAATTGCTGGAGTTCAAAAATCATATCAGTGGGTATCTCCATCTTCCATCTGCGTCCCGCCCGATTCACATTCAGTGGCGCACCAACACGTCTGGTCTGCAAACAAATCTTTCTCGAAAATGCATGAAAACTGATGACCCACTCATATCGAAAAAGAGCCTTGGAACTATCCTCCTCTTTCCTTGTCATCATATACCTAGGTACTGGATAATATCAATTATTATTGAATCCCAAACAGTGATTGAATTCTTGACCTTTTGAGTTCCCAACGATAACTTCATTCTGGAGCTGTCAATGTGGACTTCTCAAAAACATCACACCACGTGGCAGGCGCCACTGGTGCCCCCGCATATGGAAATTTGTAAAATCCAGCAAATATGAGAACTGTTTCGGGACCTGGAAACCTATTGGGAATTTTGATTGGAGTACCTAATTGGCCAAAATGTAGTCAATTCAGCAAGAATTTTCTAATGGAAAGGGATTTTTCCTCAAATGGTGACACCAAAGCCTGAAGCCATTGAAATGATGCTTGAAATATCTTTCGGTGCCTTTTTTTATTTTCTCCCCTAAAACACCCTTCCAGAGGTGTATCAAGGGAGTTCAAGGCCCCACAGAAATGTGCGCTGAACTATTTTTTTACTGAGAAATTACTTTCTATGTATCGATACCTAACTTTTTTCTGGTATGTAATTTGTTTTACAGTCCCCAGATACAGAGCAGAACAAACTCCTGGAGACATTTTCAAGGGATTTAGCTGACTGAAGTACGGCACCACAATGGCTTACACGACGGAAGATGTCATGTTGCCTGTGATCTCTCTTCAGAGCCACTGTTGTCTCCAATTGTCTGCTCTCTGCCGAACACAGGTATATCTCATGGACGTTGACAATGGATTTGTCAGAGAAAGTGTGATCAGGCTAAAGAGAGGTGTCCTTGTACATTTGTTGGTGTCTTCAGGTTTGTGAATTTCCAAAATTATCCTGCCTACTCCTTTCAAATTTTCTTGTATCTTTTGTCTTGAAAAGAGTGCATTGGGGGATCTTTAACGAAGCTGCTTTGGTGGCAGCTCTGACCCCACTCGTGATTTTATTGATTTTTATCTTCTTGGTGATTAATGACACCCGACAAGGTTGGTAGCCTAAATGAAGTTAATGATGAAAGCACCTCCGACGTGTTTTCGGCCTCAGGTCTCGCAGTTGGCACACAATGCGAGATAAGTTTGTCCACTCGCTCAACGAAGAGGGCAGGCAATGGCTTTTCATTTATTGGGCAATGATGGAAGTTGTTGTATTGGATGTTGTAGGTATGTGGTGTGGTATATCTTGTGCATCAGGTTCCTGCCTTGTATACTGGCGGCGGAAAAAGATTACCCATACATGTGAAAAATCTGCATTATTGAGATCTTAGCAAAAACTCCATGCTGTAAAAATAAAAGATCCTCTTTCATCACTGATGTCAAAATCTGACACCTCTAGAAAGCTCCGTTGCAATTTGGCGCTTTAATTTCTACCAACTGCATAAGAGTAAAAAGAAAGAAAAAAAAGTTTCGGAGGCAACAATCAAATGGGAAAAACACATGTATGAGTGATGTTTTTCCGCCGCCACTTTACACAAAAAAAGTCCCAGGCATGTTTAACAAAAACCGCTGGGTAATTTGGCCTAAAAGAAAATACAGCCTGAATGCAGATGGATTGATTTTTCCAAAAGGAGAAAATGCACTAAGTAGGGAGGGTTCAGCTAAGAAATTGAAGGGTTAATTTTCTGGGAGAATGTTCAATGTACAGACAGGGGAGGGCAGTCAAGGGTGGGGGGTCATAAATTTTGTGGAGTACAGAATTATTCGGCCGAATGCACCAATAAGCCTAAGCTTACCCTAAAACTAACACTTGGCTAAGTGATAGCGAAGTGACAGCTAAGTGCTAGTCACAAAGCATTGCACCAACAATAAGGGGTAGCTGAGTTACATCTTAGCTAAGTGGTAGCGAAGCACGAGCGAAGTGCTAACTGATCTGCCTTCTGTCAGGAATTGCAATGCTTTGCTATATGGAGCTTCTTTCGAAATTTTGTTTCGGCAATATCTCGACACTGGCTGCGAGTTGAGCTGCTATAGTGGTCTCTAAAGACGCCAAAAATTCAGGAGATGCGCTCATGTAGAGGCGATAATTTCGCTAAGACGACTCCTTCACCTCAAAAAGGACGAAGAAAAATAATTGTTGAGAGGATCTTACCGCAAAGCCAGCCGAGAATTGCCACAACAAATTTCCTGTCAGATCAAAGCTTCATAAATTTCAATATTTTTCGCAAATCAACACGGCGCGCATTCGACCACGATCTGATTCAACATGCTGCAAACGAAAAGTAAGAAGACAGTGCGAACGGTACCATAATTATTATGACGACACCGAAATGGGTCGTGGGGGTGTTGCATGAAAACGAGTTTGTATAGATGCCTCATTGGTGAAGAAGTTAAGTTGAGGACGACGAAACAACTTTCTTATTCGCGCATGAATTCCAGAGATGAGCGGAAATGGAAATTTGCAGTGGAGTCGGAATCGGGGCGGAACTTCGTGAGGTCGGAATGTTTCGGAATCGGAACTTGTTTCGGAACCGGTCGGTGTCGGAATAGCTGCGGTCGGAATTTATGCGGAATCTCGGTAATACAGTGTACAATTTTTGAATTTTGTATTACGTGGTAATTCAGATCTTTTTAGGAAATCACCTGAAGGAAAAAGTCGGCCCTTCAGGAACTTCGAAAACGCACAGGAATAGAATATTTTCGCACTTCCGATAGTTTCGGTACCAACAAATCCAGCTTTTCGGAATTCCGAAATTGTTCGGAAATTTCCGACTTTTTGGGATTCCGAACTTTCGGAATTTCGAAAAGTTCCTGGATTTGAACATCTTTTCTGTTTACCGATTGGGGTCAGTTTTGTCCTAAATTTATTTCGGATTTTTCCTAAATTTCATTTTATTTGCCAGAAATTTTGGATTTATTTTACCAATTTTTGTATTGATGTTTCCGAAATTTTGCATTCATTTTTCTGATTTTTTCTGAAATTTTGGATATTTTCTCCGAAATTTTGCGTCTATTGTCCAAACTTTTGTATTAATTTTTCCGAAATTCAATAATTTTTTCCGGTATTTCGGATTTTTCTGAAATTTTGGATATTTATTTTCCACGTGTATTTCGGATTTATTTTTTCAAAAATTTGGGATTTTTTGTCCGTTAGTTCAGAAAAATCAATTTGGAATTTCGGAAAAATTGTCCGAATTTTCCTGGAAGGAAATGCAAATTTCCCAAAAATAAAAAATAAAAATTTTGGAAAAATGAAGACGAAATTTCTTAAAAAATAATCAAAAGTTCGGAAAAAGTTATCCGAAATACCAGGAAAATAAATGCGAAATTTCGAAAAAACAAATCCAGAATCTCGGAGAACATAATTTAAAATTTTGGAAAACCTTAATCCGAAATTTCGGGACGCAACCGGTCCGAAATATATATTTTTTCTTTCTTTCATGGCAAATATAAATATAAATGAAACGGAAATATTTTTTGACGGAAGGAAAAAAGCGGAAAGTTCGCCAGAAACTTTTCCATCATGCCTCCGATGTTTCAAAATGCAGGATGCGAATGCTCAACCTTGCTTGCAATAACAAAAAACGGAAAGGAATCCGCTCATCGCACGTCAAAAGGTAAGCAAAGTCTGATCTGGATCAACCTAGCACTAATGCTAAGATACCACTCAGCTATCCCTTGAGTTTCATCTAAAGTTGGTGCAATGCAAATGGTGCAATGCCTAGCACTTCGACTAACGCTAATGCTAAGCTTAGCCTAATGCTAAGCTTCAATGTTGACGCAATCGAAATTAGCACTTAAGTTCAAGATAAGGGTAAGCTTAGCTTTAGTCGTATTGGTGCATTCGGCCGATTGTCTTTTTAGTTTAAACGCTGACAGAATGTTGGGAATTTTGTACTGCCGTAAGTCTGGTGACATAATAGCCTTTTCTATGGATGAGCTGAGGAGTCTGGAGTTTCCAGACTGGATGTAGGTATTTGAGGTGGGAGGCTTCCAGCTCAACATAAATTTGGACGTTCACTGCAAACCTGTACCATTTATCAATGTGATTTTTTCGACACTTTGTACAACTGCATTTATTCGGCCGATTTCCAAAACGAAGATTAATCGACGGATCACTGCAATCCGCTGATCCAAAGAGTTGTGATATGGTTAACCTTGTCATTCGCAGTGTCGATGTGAATCCAAATTTTTGCAGTCAACCAGATCACCACTCCTCGATCCGCGGATCGTGGTGGGTAATCTGCCAATTAATCTTAGTTTTGGAAATCGGCCGATTGTCAGAAACAGAAGATATTCGCAGTTATGAAAAGGTCATTTTGTCCTGTTCATTCTTGCAGGTCTTGTCACATCCAAGGCCGAAGGTCACCGATTGTTTTTGTGCCCAAAGCTAAAGCTTGCCCGCGATTGTCATGCCTTCAAGGCTGAAGGTCATCAAAAGCGTTAGCCATTTGTGTCGAGACTTTGGCTTAATGTTGCCCATTGTTGTCAAGCTTGAAGCTATGGGTTACTTGTTGTTGTCATGCCGAAGGAAGGATAAAGGTACCTACCATTGTTGTCATGCCAAAGGATGAATGTGCCATTGTTGTCATGCCTAAGTTTGAAAGCTGCACATTCGACCTAAATGGAAACATTTACAGGGTGCTAAATCCATTGATAGTCTTACCCAGGGTTGCAAAAGGTCGGGATAAATGCTCTCGGGATGCATAAGAGCTGACCGGAATCGAAATGGGCTGGCGAGCAAAAAAACTCTTCGATTTTCGAATGACCAAGCTCAAAAATCCATGCTCCAGGGATCCATGGCAGCTGTGATTCGTTAGCGTAATTGGTTGAGGTTGGTAGGCCGTGGTGAGTAAACTTGTGATTTTATGATCGCTGCAGCTTTCCTTACAGTAGTTATCGGCCTCTCCTCCATCAATTATAGAATCATGGCCATGTTCTCCACCGAGCACCCAGAGCATGGACGGTTAGAGTCATGTGCCTGCTTGATTGAGCCAGTTTCGACGAACTTTGCGTGCATTTCAGGCACTGTTTTCCGGGGGTGTTTAAAGTGATTCTGAAACAGTTGCTTGACACTCTTCGCACTGGAATACACTTCCATCCAGCAGATTATTTTCCGACGTTGCTCATCGCTGTATCTGACAGCCGTGACCAATTTAATACCACTTATACAAAACCTATGTGGAAGAAAACAAAAGTGTATTATTTTGGGACACCTGTAAAGCTATTAGCCAACTTCTAGTTCACAAATTGTTGCTTCTGAAGCTGTTGTCATCATATGCCTGAACCACCTCAGGAGAAAAAATGAGAGTTGTCACTGGCAACTAATTTCAACCATCCCTTTACCATTCTGAACCATTTGGTACCATTCTGAACAAAAAATGTAGTGACTTTTTGTCGTCCGATGACTTCTGGGGGTACTCGCCGAAAAAAAAACATGGCACCATACACTGCAATTCACATCATCACCTTTAGGACACTAAAAACCACCTGGAAAATAAATTGCTTAAGAAAGTCAATGCTAAAGATTACACGCAGGGATGGCAGAAAATGCCTTCTCTACCATCCCTGCATGTGTTTAGCATTGGCTTTGTTATGCAATTTGTTTTATAGCTGCTCTTTACTGACCTCAATGTGATGTCATGAATTGCAGTGTGTGGTCTCATGTTTTTTTTTCAGAAGTAGGTACCCCCAGAAGTCATCGGACGACAAAAAGGCACTCTACATTTTTTGTTCAGAATGGTACCACGATGCGAAAAACGAAGTACGGCCAACTATTTCAGAAACACCCTGTATAGGGCTGGTCTCACGATCAACCAGAAGTTTAAGTTTTGTCCAGCTGAGTTGAGATATTTGGCCATGTCCAAAGAAAAGCAGGAAACAAGTCCCTGAAGTGGATCAATTAACGAATGATGCAGGACATACTGATTTGAAATGTGACTCACGCAGCTTACAGGAGCCAACCAGGAGACTCTTGAAGTCTGTTGAATTTTAGCCGACATTTGGATTGTTTTAATGAATTTGGCAAATTACCGTCTGACTGATGACACTGTGGTGATGGAAGCGAAATCGATTTTAGGAGTTTTTTGAAGTTAGTGTTGTTTATTTGTTCTTCGTTTTAATTGTGGCAGAGTAGCCTCAGTCCCCTTATCCCTCCCTCCCTGCCTCATTCACCTTAGTCCTCTCACTATTTGAAGGATTCTTATCTTTTTTTGATCATAGACTATTTGATTTCTTATTATTTCAGGATTTGAAGGTTGAGACTCTGTCTCCTACGTAATTGCTCACTCAAATTTTCAGTCTCGTCCGCCCCTCGGTGGGTTGTCTTCTAATTTGATGCCTTCCAGCATCAAAAGTTTAAACAATTTTGCACCTGGATATTATGTGGAGATAGAATTGGGTTATTGCCTGTTGGCAAGGTAAAAATAGTTGGAAATATTTGTTGTTGGCACTTTTTGTTGACAGATACAGCTTTCTTACATTCTTAGTTTACATTTTTGTTTTTGAATTTCCAATAATTATGACACCTGAGGAACATTCTTGTCTTGCCATTTTTGTCTTCATCATCCCATTTTTGTATTGACCCATTCGACCGATTCTCTTTCCACCATGTCTTTTATTTCTTCAACAACCCATTCTTGATCTTGAACACATAATCAACCCTGGAAAAACTGAGAATCCTCATGGAAAAGATGGAAAACTCAGGGAATTCCAATTTTTCAAAACAGTAGCAATCATGTTTACGTTCCAACCTCCTTGTAAAGGCTATTACAATGTTCCTTTTCAAAGAACCCAGAATAATCCAGAGAAATCCTGATCCTTTTTCGTTAAGACTTGGCTCCAGCAGAGATTTCAAGGCCAATTATCTTTATCCGATCAGACGACGTCTGGTTGGTTGATTCGTTTTCTGGACAAGTGACTTCTGCGGCTCCCCTGAGAAGAAAACGGACTATTCCCCATTTTTGTGTGTTGCCATCATGTGTGTGCTACCATATGTGTGCCCTCTTTTGTCTATTAAATTCTCCATTTGGTTCTGTCAAGAGTTTCAGCAATTTTGGCACCTTTGCAAAACCTCTTCAATGGTTTCAGTCGGAGATCTCTCGTCTTATCTTTCAGGGCAGTTATCTTATCTTATCAGCCATGAAAAATGCTATTTGGTGCCTTGGAATATCTGGTGCTCATGGAACCTTGGATCGCAACTGTGGCGATTTTCCGCAATCAAACGCAACTTCTTCTGCAGGTCTTCCCCCCCCCCCAAAAAATCCTGATTGAGTCATAGGCACTGTTTTGGGTTCAGATGTGATTTTTTTTCTGGTTTTTGCACGTCCCGATCAGCCTCTCTTTCCTCGGCAAGGAACTAAATTGCTGACAGCCAGAGAATGGGTCACCCCTTTTCATCGTAACAGCAGCCACATTTTTTTCGGACAACCCTACCTTTTCGACTTCTGGACAGGCCTTGCTTTTCAAATTGTGATTTGGGGTGATGGACAACAAAAAAGCAATTTGGAGTGATGTCACTTTTTGAGCAATAATTGGATAACTTCCAGGAAATCATAGACTGTAATGCCAAAATCTAGACCCACCGCTTTTTGCTGAGAATCAATAGGCCCATCATGAATCACACTAATTGCAAGAAATAAAACCCAGAAGTGATGGGCCTCCAAAAACGTTTACAGGGCTCCCACGGATCCTGAATTTTGGAATTGTCCTGGAAAATGAAATGTGTGTCCTGGAATTTTTTTGGACAGCGGTTTTTTGCTGTTCAGGTTGGAGTTTTTGCTCATTTTGTGTTCTTTTTTTTTTTGTGATCTAACTTTTGGAAATAACCAGTTGTTGTGACATTGTTCGAGACCCCATCTCCACTCATTTGTCACCCTCCTCCCACAGTACCCCCGGGGAGTAGAAAATATGAGAAGGTGGAATGGCTCTTAGTGCCATTTTGAGTTTTTTGACATTCCAAAGATAGTCTTGGGGGACCCTGTCAACCGAACCCCCTGCCAGGGTCTCTGCCCATTGGAACCCCGGTGGGACTGCTGCCTCAGACCCCCTGGCACAACCAATCCACCCCATCTGCCGAACGGCTAAGGTGGAAATGTTGAATTCCGAGTGGGAACTATGCATTTAGGCCCCTTATCGGGTAGGCAGGCCTGCCTATCTCCATTTATAAATCAACCCAAAGGAGTAAACACCCATTTAGAGATACAAATTGACGTGAAAAATGGTTTTTGGTGCCAAATTGAAATCCCAAATTTTTCAGAGAAAACTTTAACTTTTGGGGAATGCCGCCATCACCCAAATGCCTGTTCGGGGCTCTGCCCATTGTAACCCCACTGGGGCTGCTGCCCTAAACCCCGCAGATGACCTCTGACCACATATTCGGTGTCTGCAGCACCCAGAGGCACTGCGGATTACCCCATCTACTGTGCCGCACACCATGGAAATGTCCTGGGAAAAATGACTCAATCCGTGTGGGAATCCTGCTTTTAGGCCTATATTTTTGAGAGAACATTTGGTTACTCCCCCCGAAATGCACTTGTTCAGCAGGCATATTTTGGATGGATTATATCAAGATTTTTAACATTTCCAAGAACAAACAACTTTCCGTTGACAAAATCTCTTTCTTGTTTCTGGCCAGGTGCACCCCCACAAACGAACCCTTTCTGTGAATAATCCCCAAGGTGGTAACTCGACCGCTCTCTCCTCTGTCGGAGGGTCATCTGATTGTCAAGGATGGAGTGTTGTCTGTCGGGTCAGTTTGACGATCATAATTCAACTGTTTGGAGAGCCAGTTGGAACAAAGCCGGAACTCTGTTGGCCTCATCGGGAGAGGATAGATGCGTCAGACTGTGGAAAAGTTGGTCTCTTTATTGATTGATTAATTTAAAATTCCAATTTGTAGTTTGGCACATTTGCAGAATTGTTTTACAGATAAAGGCCATCTCAGAGGACAGAGTGCCATAAATTTCAGACACTGTTACCGCTGGGTACTGTTCTTTTTTTTTTTTGCACCAGCCGAAGCCGGAACCAGCGTTAGTCGGTCGCGGAAAACCCGGACCGTGAGGATCAGATACGGGGTTGCCACCCACCTGGAAAACCTGGAAAATCCAGGGATTTGAAAGTTAGTACATGGAAAATCCAGGGAAAAGGGAAAAAAAGTGAAAACCTGGAAAATCCAGCGAATTGGAGGAACTTTTGTTGTGTTTTTGGCCTCTTGAACACCAAATTTGACCCCAAAATGAACGCTCAAATTTCAAAATTTCCTCAGCTTCTGGGGAGCTCTGCCCCCCAGACCCCCCGCCAGAGGCTCTGCCCCTTGGAACCCAGCTGGGGCGTTGCCCCAGACCCTAATTACTGGGGGGCTCCGCCCCCCAGACCCCCGTCTGGGCTGTGCCCAGGTCGGTAGGGACCTAGAAAATCCAGGGATTTCCACTTTGGACTTTGAGTGGAAACCCTGAGATAAATAAAACCAAACCCTCCTTGCAACCCATAAGAGCTGGGAGCCACATACCTCTGGCACTGGATGTGCTGATGACACACCCACCCAGGCCCGGTTTTAGGCGTAGGCCATGGCCTACACCTGATTTTTCCAGGGGTGGCATTTTGGGGCGGGCGACAATTTTTTTTTTTTAGCAAACACATTTTGCTTTCAACAATGCATGAATGAGCGCTTCATACATGTATAATGATTAATTTAATTTAATTTAAGGTTAATTTGCATGGGCAAGGCCATGATCTCAACCTTTCGTCGGGCAAAATTCTCAAACCTTATTTTACACCTCATGCTGCAATTTTAAAAGTCGAGTTGCCTGCAACTGGTGGAACTGAACAATGCCCATCTGATTCATGTCAAAATAAATCTTGATTGCCTCCCAATGGTTCACCCACAATTCCCATAAACTCAATTCCTCTAAACTCAATTCCCATAAAAATGTGAGTCATCCATCAACTCAGTTCCCATGATCCAGTGCAAACTGGATTATGGGAATTGAGACGATTTATCAATATCGTCGAACCCGTTAGGAATTTGACATTTCCAATGCGCAGGGCGCAGCATGGTTGAGCAGGATGGCTTGATTTTCATTCATTATTAATTTTTGCAGTGTTTTGTTTACCATCCTCTTGCACCTAGCAGGATAGTTTGGTGGTAAATTTTATTCACACTTGCAATGAGGACAAATGCCAATTTTATGAAAACAGCAGAAGCTATAGGTATTTGCCGACAGGGCATTGATCAGTTGCACGCCACTGACGATTGCTTGCTGAAATCACCGATTTTACGTGCACCCTGTGGCTCCGGCACATTCAAAAGCTCGGATGGGGAGTGCGGAGCAGACGCTTTTTTGTGTTTCGGATGTATGCCGTCTCAATATCACTGCCAGCTAATGTTGCATACTTTTTGTTGCATTCTGCCTTTCCTTTGGTTGTGAAGAAATAAGTACTCAGTATCCGAAGGCAACCAATACGGTATTCTGTTTTCAACATTTAGAACAATTGTGCATATTTTTTGTTCAAAAACATTTCCACAAAATTCCAAAACATTTTAAAAAATCACTGGAGGCATTCTTCCTTGACATCGATGGAAATTTCCACCCTTCTCATGCGACTATCAGATGTTCCACGTTGTTCCAAAGTGGGCTCTCTTTTTTACCTCTGAAATGTATGTATTTAAGCAAACCAAAATTTGCCAAAATCGCATGCAGAATACCAAGACAATGAGCCAACTTCCATTAATTCTGGTACAACCTACGTATGTCAGGGAGAAAACATTTTGAACCACCCTCGTACTCTCCACATGGTTTGAATATGGCTCACATTTCCATTGGGGCCCATCGTGGTCCCCCGTCTTCAGAGTCAGCTCTGAAGACGGGGCTTTCAATAGGAAATGGAAAGGTGAGCCAGAACCCTCGGATCAATTCATGTGGAGTTGAAATTGCTGATCTCACCTCGTAAAAACAATCCCAAAAAAGTTAGAAAATTCAAATCAAAAGAATGCATTTCTCTTGTATCCTGATTCAGCAAGGAAAATGAAGATCAGGAGCTGCCTGAGTGGCCAATTTACAGCAACTTTACACATTTATTTAGAATTTCCGCTGCAATTTTTCCCTCCGCAGTTCCTAGTTTCCAAACACCCCTTTGACCTTTTGAGGGTGATGCTTTAAATTTGCAAAAAATCAAGCTCTTTGGTGCCATCTGTGAGAGAGGAGGCAAAACCCAGTTTGGCCAAAAGACCAAAAGATGCCAGGATATGCTACAAAAGAAACCTAATATTTCCACATCACCCCGTTTTTCTGGGACCTCCTGGATAAATCTGATTTTCTCCCTCTTTTGGGTTTACCTGAATTGGGCACATTTTCCCGACTGCTTTGCTTTCCCACTGATACAATTGCTTTGCATTTCTCCCTGTTACGACTACTTTACATTTTCCATAGAATTTACATTTCCCATTGTTACGAATGCTTTTCCATTTCCCATTGTTATGGCTGCTTTGACTTTTCCAATGCAACAGCTGCTTTACCGTTCTCGTTATAACAGCTGCTCTACATTTCCCATTGTTACGATTGCTTTACATTTCTTTAGAGCTGCTTTACATTTCCCATCGTTACGGCTGCTCTACATTTCCCACTGTTACGGCTGTTTTACTTTTCTCGTAACAGCTGCTCTACATTTCCCATTGTTACGTTGCTTTGCATTTCTTTAGAGCTGCTTTACATTTCCCATTGTTATGGCTACTTTACATTTCCCACTGTTACTACTCCTTTACATTTCCACTCTCCAGGTAATTACATGGTTAACTGGGAGTGCGGTACAGTTCTAAAAGGAAATGGTGAAAGTAATTCCCTGGCAGTGAACTCACCGCAATCCGTCGGAGTAAACACTCTGCCCGTCGGTGACAAGCTGTCGATGAATAACGGTGCTGGAGGAGGATTCACCATGGCTGCTTCTCAACAGTCAACAGCAACGTTGCGATGGGGTTGAATAATTCGACTACGAGGTATTTTAAGTTGGGGAACATAAGTCATCCGAATCAAGTACCATGGCACTGATTTTATCCACTCCTCTAATCGGATGATACATTCGTTTTATTCTTACCCAGCTGCTGTTTTTATATTGGGACACAATACGGGGTGGCCCCATGTTATCTGGCTGTCACTTTTTTTTTTCACGGAGGCCGTCTGTACTGTGCATTGAGAGCAATACGTGAGGTGTTTTCAAAAGCATACTCTGCTACATTGCTCATGTACAGTAAGGTCCTTGGGAAAAGGAAGGGCACACATGGCAAGGCATTATTGGGCTCTCCTGTAGAAGCAATGGCGGAAAGTTGGGTGGTTGTTCCCTGGCTGTGGAATCAGTTTTTAATATGGTTTTCTGTAATGCGGCCTTTTTCGAACCAAAGCAGCATAGGCAAAGAGGAGAGTGAGAAGGTGGGTGGTAGGGATGGAAGAGTGGGTCGGAGGGAGGGTTGGAGGTATGAAGAGAGGCTGCGAGGGAGACAAAGTGGGAGGGGGAGAGAGAGGGAGGTAAGTTGGTAGGTGGAAGTGAGTGAGGGAGGGGGGATTGTGCGGAGGAAGGAAGAGAGAGGGTGGGTTGGTAGGTGGAAGGGAGGGAGGGAGAGGGGATTTTGGGAGATGGAAGAAGAGAGGGTGGGTTGGCAGGTGGAAGGGAGGGAGGGAGAGGGGGATTGTGGGAGAGAGAAGAAAGGAGAGAGAGGATGGAATGGTGGGTGGAAGGGAAGGAGAGAGAGTGGGTGGGAGTGGGAGAGAGAGTAAAGAAAAACAAGCCTGTTTCTTTCAATGCTATCAATAAGCTGTTTATTGATGCTTGCTGCTTCTCACTGAAACGAGTAAGTGTCAACCAATGAAATTATTATTATTATTATTATTTAATTTTATATAATAAATTAATATATTAAATAATAGAAAAAATATCCTTCCAGAAAGGCGGAGGCCACTTTACATTCTCACGCTCCTGGAATTTCTGGAGCGTGCTGATACAAACTTGAAATAACCTTATTTTTAATTATTATTAATTATAATTATTATAACTATTATTATTAAATCACTGCAATCCCTCTTTTTCTGCGCCATTTTGCTTGTTAATGCAAAAAGCAAAGAGTGACTACCCCGCTCCAGACAACCAGGTATTCTACAGCCATGGGTTATTAGACAGCGGTTGTTCAGTTGTTGATCACATTGCAGGACCGTCCCGCCACAATTTCCTCTTCAGAACAGACGCAAGATAGGACGTGGTTGTCCCGCAACGTGTGAAAAAGATTCAACATGCTGTGGAGAGGAAAGTGTTGAACCAAATTGATAAGAGAGCAGTCATGTTTTTATTATGTTATCCCCCTGGATTATGATAACAGAGGGTTGTTAAAGAGTGAACCCCCTGACCCTTCTCAAGGAGGACATATCACTTGCAGCATGTGTGGGAGGCATATCAAGTAAAAGAATTATTTTTTGCACAAGCAAACATCATTCCTGGTGTAGTCGGACACGTTTTCTGTGGTGAGATTGTGCGAGAATTTAATTTCTGTTGCAATGTACGCAGATTACGTTGCTCTCCCACTGCACCGGGAAAAAACAAAGAAACACCTCAACACAATTGACACTACATTTCAACAATTTACATCTCATTACAGTAAGTGAACAGCATCTGAAAGCACTGTAAAGGTAAAGGAAGGCTGTGTAAACTTGAGAAGGCCTTAAATTTGAGTGCGGGCTCTTATTGCACGAGTTTGCGCTGTCATCTCGCGTTTGGGTCAGCTGGTGTGCACGCCTGGACAGAAGTCCCATCCCGACTCCCGAGACCATGAGTGATTTGAAATCGGCTTTTGGTTCCCATTATGTCCCCGCAACCTGGGTTGTTTGAGTTTACTTGGGTCCCTTTCGTCCTGTTCAACCCTTGTTCTGGGTGGAATACAATAGGGGGCCAATGCCAATTGACGAATTCAATTAGAAATTCTTATTGGATATTCGTTTTATCCGATTGATAATTTGCCTGGCTGGTCTGTCAGTGTATGGTCTCATTGCTGATAGTGAAGGTCTGACCAGGTCTTACCAGTTGCCCATTTCTTTGTTCTTTGCATCACGATCGTGTCTTGAGAATGTTGATGTTGCAAGAGTTCTCCTTTTTCTGGGGTACAGGTCTCCCCACAAAACACAAAATACAACTTCCTTCGTTTGTTTTCAACAGATTTCACTGGCCAATCAGTGTGTTTGATTGCATTTGGAATGACGTTTGCACAATTTGCATTTTTAACATTTTTAATTCTTTGGACCCCCATGCCAACCTATTTTTGCATACATTTGCATTGCCTTTTCGTTTTTGCAATTTGGTCTGTCTCAAGTTCAGTGGGCAATATTTCCTGCTGCGAGATTGGTTCATTTTATTATTCTATTTATTTTCTATTTTTCTTGTTGGCTGACGTATTTTCAAACAGGAAAGCCCAACATCCCTTCTTTCGTGTAACTGGTGTGTGTAATAGCGGCGGAATTAATGTACCCATAAATGTGTTTTCCCATTTATAACTGTTGCCCCCGAAACTTTTTTTTTCATTCTTTTTACTCTTATGCAGGCGGTAGAAATTAAAACGCCAGATTGCGACTGAACTTTCTGGAGGTGTCAGATTTTGACCTCCCTTGTAAAAGAGGATCTTTAATTTCTGCAGCATGGAGTTTTTGGTAAAATCTGAACAGTGGCAATTTTTTAAATGTGTGACAACATTAATATCCGCCGCCACTATACCTTGCATTGAAAACAATGCAAGGTGGACTGTTCGAAAATACATGCTCTGGGTTGGACAAGTACAGTGTTGTTCAGTGATAAAAGCCGTGCACATTGCCAGACATCTTTGGAATCACCTGAATGGCATAGTTTCGGTCGTCTTCCCCATTGCAACACACCACCAGGCTCAACTAAATAGAGATAAATCAACAGACGGATGTATCTTTCAATGCAACAATGGAAAAGGAAAAGTGTTGTAAATATAAATGAAATTTTTGCAAGACAGATCTATCCTTTGAATCGACTATAGAGTTGAACCTTAGGGTGTGTTGCAATGGGGAATCACGCTGTTTCATCACGCACTCGGTCACAAAACCCCCAATTTTGATGGGCTTGTTGGATGCATGGGGTTATGGGATTCAGTAGTGAGTTTTTTGGTGGACGGAAAATGTTTTGACGTAACATGTTTTGAACATTATTGTAAGTCTTGGTAACAAGGGATTTGCAGTAGCTGTCTCCTTGTCCATTCGTTCGGGGGTTACAGTCATTTTCATGTGCATTTTTGGGAGATTTACCTGCTTGCTTGAACGTGCATGTATCGAGACAGATGCACAAAAGACAGACATCTTTTGTTCATTTACGAGTAGACACACATCATTTGCATCATTTCAGATCGATAATGGTGGAGTTTTCATTTTTTTATTTTCTCTCAGCACTTTGTTGATATTATTAAATTATCATGTTTACTATTGTATATCTGTGACTGGTTTTAATGGCAAATGGCATAGGAAAGATCCTGACATCATCATCAAATACGATACGTTACTTGGCATTTTCTCCTCTTAAAATCACGAAACTGTTTTGATGTTTCGACCTGGTCATGGCCATTCTCAATTGGTGGTTGAGACAGTCCGGTCGAAATATCTCGCCGTTCGATAATCAGACATCCCATTTGCTTCAGCGAGAAAAAAGAACATTCAAAAAAAGTGCAGAAAACGCCCAACTTCTCCGTTGATGTTGAAAACGTTGGATGCAACAGTTGTGGAGTCCTGCAACGGATGCATCCAAAATTGGTTGCCAAACAGCCTTTCCGTGCGGCTTTCTGTCATTTGCTGTTGTCTATTCGTACCAGTCGATCATGATCATCAATTGATGATGCGGAACCACCACATTCGTCATCATTAATATCGGCTGGTGTCTTGTGTCGCAGCTACTTATCCAGGTTTCTGTTTAAAATGGTGACGATTTGCCCCCACCAACGTGGAGCTTCATCAGGCGACACCAGCAAAAGCGTCTGAGGAAGCCCCACGTTGGTGGGGACAAAACGTCGCACATATCAAAACTTTTCAAACCGGTTTGACTGTAAGTGAATTTCAAATCCAAAATTGTAGTGGGTATATTCTGTGGGCCTTGTGCTGGTCATTTTTGGCATGGTGAAGGCGACGTTAGCTGGATGGCTGAAGTACACAGATCCTACTAAAAGTTAAATCCAATCCCAGGCAAAATTCAGTTCCACTAAACCACGAAAACAAATTGGAAAATATCTGCTAGTTCAGCAGACTGTATGGCATGGACTGCTAATCCAAAATTTGTAGCCGATTGACCAGATTTAGTCCACGATATGAGGGCTTGACATGTTTTTCATCTTCTTGTCGTTTGCATGTGAAATTTCACCAACCGTACTCTTTTTCGGTCCAAACAGCCCACCTGTGAACAGTTATCAGTTTAAGGGGGGACCCTACCATCGGAAAGAATTTTGCCCAAAAAAGCCATTTTCAAATTTCATTATCTCATTCCGTTCTCAATAAAATATTGCAACAAATGCGACAGTCCGACGGACAACAATTATGCATTTTGTGAACGTTTTTTTTTTTCCAAATTCTAAATCCATTTTTCTCGAAAACTCTCTTTTATGTCTTCCGCCTGCTTCTATGTGCAATTATTCAGCCAAGTGAAGGGCCAGAGAGGTGAAATTTGGCACACTTATGTAAAAATGTGCGCCAAATCGGCTAGAAACATCAGATCATGGATATTTGGCCTGAATATCTTGTCATATATCTTATGGAAGTGCATATTTTTTACGCTTTTTGTCGCGATGCATTGTTTTCTCTTGAATGAAGCAAATAAGAGCATAAAAAAGCATTCTGTACATCTTGTAGCCGATGTTTCACAGTTTTTTTAGCATTTTGAGACATAGTAAGTATGCCATGTTATGACTTGCGGATATGATACGATTGCGTTTGAAAGAATCCCTTATTTGTTTTGGTTCAGATGCTTGTAATTCGGGTGGTGAATTTTGCACAGAAATTATCATTTGAACCCCAAATCTTCATGCCAAGTTTGAACCAAATCGGCTGGAAAACAAAAAAAAAAAGTTGCCCGCGCGAAGGTAGGGTCCCCCCTTAACTGAAGCTTGGATTTAAGATGGGTTTTAGCCACACTGTGTCGTCACAATTCATTCTTTGCTAAATCGAGATTTAAAGACTCAGCGGTTCCCAAACATTTTCTGGGCATGCACCTCCACATCGCCAAAGCCATGCTAGACGGACTCCCATGCTGTAAATGGTCAGTTTACCAAGTCTTAGTCTAACTAAATTAAACAATGTTACCAAAACTAAGACACACAGGACGGAGAACCTTATGAGTTGCCTTATCCAATGCAGAGGCACACCATTTGCTTTGAAATCGCCAACAAGGCCTGGAATTTGAATAATGGCCAAAATCAGAGACATCGACTGGAATTGGAAGATCAGCATGGCCACTGGAAGGACTAAAACAGCAAAAAGAGTGAATGGACTCACATTATGAACAAGACCTAGAAGGTAGGCCACCAGGCAGGTAGGCAATGGCTCAGCTGGAAAACTGGAAAACAACAGACTGGGAGGTGCAAAACCTGGATCGGAGACTGAGATTGGCTGCAAACGATTGTGCATGGTGCAGGGGGCGCAGCTATCTGAATTTTTGGCAATTATTATAACAATGACTTTCAATTCGAAATAATAAGAACATCAACTTCACATAAGACAACTCGAAAGGATCTCTTCACTGTATGCTGACTGACGCACAGAAGTTAAGTGTGCTGCATGAGCTTGCTTGTTGCAAAGTGCACTGGCCAAGATGCATGACCAAAAACAAAACAAAACAAAAGATGCGAAAAACAAAAATAAGAGGAGTGTGTGACGTTTTATTTTTTTAATTTGTTGGTCTGTTGCGAGTTGAAAGTGCATTCCAGTCCCTGTCTCCTGTCTCTCGGACCCCTGGTTCTTAGTCCGTGGACCACAGTTTGGGAACAGCTGGCCTGACTAACTCTTGTCTTCTGACCTTATTATCTTTGACTGCATCAAAACTGCTCTACGATAGAATAACAATTGCTTCTCTCTCAATCTGCTTTTTTCCTCGCCTGAATTCACGCTGTCTCTCCACTCACTATTACCGGCTGCAGCTTAAAAATTGTCAATTCCGTGGAAGGAGGGCTTGGCAAAAATTTGATTTCTAGTTGCAACTCCATACATCTTTCGGAGCATTTCTACTGTTGAGACAGATTCGATTGTTGAGTTTGGTGTTAATTTGTGGTTGCAGCTGAGATGAGTCATGGTGACAGCAATTGTGCATGTGCATGTGCATGTGGCCCTATGCCTTCATTACTCGACTACTTTTGGGGGAATGGCGGAAACCGGGAGCATTGTTTACTTGGGATCGCTCTTACTCTTGACGAGTTGGACGTTTTCCCCAATCCAACATCGTGGGAATCTTGATCACATTGCGGGATAATCATGGTTTCCTCGGAACAGACTCGCGTTCTTAAATTTCTGGGAATTCACTGCAAACGAATGTTCCTTTTTCGGGAATTTTGGGAATAGCAAAAATTCCCGAAACTTTGCTTACGATTTGCATGCCTGCTCACAGATTCTTTGATTCTCAGTTTGATTCGCCAAATTGCACATCCAATTTGCATGCTTACAACCTCGCTCACAGAATATAGATTTACTAACACATTAATTTTGTTTTCAATAATTCAATTTGGGAAAATCACAATACTCCATCTGACTAACATGCTATGCCACCAACTCACCTAACCTCACCTTGGACCTTTGACCTTTCTTTCTTGTGCTGCTATTTGATCGTCATGAGCTAAAAGATGTTACAATTAATGTGCCCGCCTTTCCTGGCAAGGTATTACACTCTGATCTCTCGATTATTGTGCTATCGGGAAATTTTTCCTTTATTTTTTTTTTGTTGCTCATTTTGATCATTTTTCTTTCCTGCTTGTTTAATTTGTCTGAAATGCATGTCTGTCCTAGCTGAATCTCTCTTTCTCTTTTGATACACATGTCTACAATCCATTCCCTAATTCATCTTTACACATGCAGTGTATCCCTTAAGTAGTTTGCCAAACTCGTAGGCCAAAAAAGGCAAGAACCCTACACTGTAAAATTTGATGACATTTTAAGGGCACCAGAAATGTGCTGTAAACCAAATTGTAAAGCAAAAAAAATCACAAAAAACACGAAGTTACTATCTGATGTGCCCTGTGTGTTGTCACTTCGTGCTTTTTTACCATTTTCGCTGTTTTTGCAATTTGGTTTACAGTGAATTTTTGGTGTCTTCATAATGTCAAATTTTACAGTCACGTTCCAATATTTTGTTTTCGGGGTGTACCCCCAGAAGTCACCGGATACGAAAAAAGTAATTCATACATTTTCATCTTCGAATTGACTAGCGTCTGGAGCTCGTAAGCTCCTACATAATTTGGCGAAAAGCATGTTAAACTCAAATTGCCCAACCTAACCTGACCAACCTAACTTTACCTAACCTAACCCTAAATCTAACCAAACCTATCCTAACCTAACCATCCTAACGAATCCAAACAACCCATCAAAACCTACATAGTCAAAATTACATCAGGAGCTTACGAGCTCCAACCGTTTCTTAGAATTGCCCCAGGAAGAGCTGCCCAAGAGGTTTTGCAGACTGCTTATGGGACATACTGTGAAGCTAATTCTATTTGGAGATGCAAACTTGAGAACTGCCTGGATCGAAACCAGAAAAAAGCACTGAAAATCCGATCAAAAACTATCTATTCAACCCAGAAATCAATGTTTCGCTGTGCATTTAAATGGAGTATAGTGTGAAGCATTCTCAGTGTGTTGTAATCTTCAAATGGAAATCAGGTGTCTGCTTTTACACACTCATGGACAATTTTGCGGGTGTGCCTCATTCCATTTGAAAATTAAAACTGACAATTCTCCCCCCCCCAAGTGTGCTCAGAGAAACTAGAATTCCTGCAACAACAATGAAAGGCCAATTGAAAACTGGCGATTAAGCATGGAAAACTTCGCTTCATATCTGAATGGAGTTTCGTGTGATGCCTTTGTAGTTTGAATGGACCACAAGTATCTGCATGGATTATTCAGCACAGAAATCAAAGTTTTGCAACAAGAGTTTCGTGTGACGCATTCTCCGTTTGTGTCTTAAAACGGAATGAGGATATCACAGTTTGGGTTCTATGTCACATCTCAATAGACATGCTTAAATTCAAGTGTGCTCGGAGAAAAAACTGGAATTCCTGCAACAAATGAAAAACAAGTCGTAAACTGTGCAATCAGCTTAGAAATAAAAGTTTCGCTGCAAAATTTGAATGGGGTATAGCGTGTCGGTGCATATTTTCAATCAGGTTGAGATGTGGTTATGCATTTGTGGAACAATGTTGTTGAAATCGTTTAATTTTTGATTTTCAAAATCTTCCAGGACAAAATAAGGAGAGAGAAAAACTTTAGGCGAGGGAACTTTTAAATTGCATGCTCACAGCAATTAAGGGGGGGGCCCACCCCGGTAAGATGAAAATTCCGAAAATTTCTCACATTTTCAAATGCACTTCTCCCTGAAACTGTGATGTTTTCTGAGCATTTTGGTCCAAAAATGAGCAAAATCCGTTGAGAAATGGCTTCTCAAGAGCAAATTTCAGCATGCGATGCAAACGCGTCTGCAGCTTTTTCAGCATGTCTCCAAAAAAATACTGTTCGAAAACCTCGTTTTTCTCGCATTTTGATTTCCGGTTGTAAAAAAAACTCGCGAAAAGCATATTTCAGTCATTTTGAGGGCTAGAGAGGCGAAATTTGGTACTACTTATGTAAAAAAGCATGCTGAAGGGACTGACAGAGCCGGATTTCTCATTTTTTTTACCCAAAACCATCAAATAGCATCTCATTGCATAATGGTTTGTTTTTTTACCGCGAGTCAATTTTTTACTGAAAAAACATGACATTGTGAAAATTTTAAAATTTGGGCTCTGCCAGTCCCTTTTTCAGCATTTTTTGGTCCAGAAACATATATCACTGTTTCAAAATTGGTTCTGACCTTTCAGTTAGACCATCGCTAAGAAAGCGCTAACTTTTGATCTTATTTGTTGAATATCTAGGGAACCAGGTGAGGTAGAGCATTGAAATTTTGCACAGACATTCCTCTCAGGGGGCTAATTATGCCCTCCAAATTTCAGCAAAATCGGTCAACAAACACCGAAGTTGGTCCGCTAGGGTGGGCCCCCCCTTAAATAACAAACGACGCTATTCCGATCTCCAAAACAATTTGCGGTGTGACCTTTCGGGGGAATAGCACCCTCGTTGATAAGTGTGATGCCCCCGAAACGTCACGCCTCAATTGGTGCGGAGATCTGAATGGCGTCAAGTTAGTTGTTTTATGTTCTGTGAAAAAAAACTATTTGCATGAAATTGAGAATGCAGTTCTCAAATGTGGGGAGTAATTCCCTCGTTAAAAATGCTGTATAGAGTTGATTCAGGGAAGTGACTGTATAATTCTTTCGTTTACTTTCTATCCAGCATGTCTATATCTATTCTTCCTTTCTTATTATTAGCTTTTCTTTTTACTTGTCAGGAATGTTTCTTTGCTTTCTTTGCCAAGTCTTCACAATCCGAAACCCCATTACCGGAGGTTATAAAACATTGTTAGAGACTGCCAGCCGGAAGTAGGGGAGAGTGGGGCAAACTGGGACACAGAAATTTTGGGAAAACCCTTGAAGATTTGGCATCCGCGCTTGGTTTGGTTGGCGGGTGCGGAAGGCAGTGATCGTCTTTTTGCTCTGAGTTTTGGTAACTTTCTGACTTTTTAGGGGCACAGTGGTGCAAAAACGTGTGTTTCTTCAATTTTGCAATAGATTTGCATTCAACGAGAATGTGTGTTGACAAAAAGATACCAGGAAAACAGAGATTTCGTTGCCACAGCGTTGAGCAACAAACCGTCCGGTTTCCGAAATTCATCGTGGTGCCATGATTTAATGCAACGTTGCCAGTTTTCGAAAGAAAAATTACGGAGTCAAAAATCGTGGCAAACTGGAACGGAAAAAGTGGGGCAAACTGGGACGTCCCCCTACTCTCCCACAAACACACACGATGCATTGGGTACATTGAGGGACAAGCTTTCGTTGCAACTAGAAATCGAGCCTTTTACAAAAGTGACATTGGGGCATCGATTTTCCCTTTTCGGTAACCAAACATGTTCATGACGAACCTCCGTTGCTGTATATTGACGCTTTTGGTTTTGCCATTTCGTTCCATTGTGTTTTACTCTGTCCCAGTTTGCCCCAGTGTATGTCCCACTTTGCCCCGATCCGATGGGGTAAAGTGGGACAGTTCAGTGCCTCCTATAGATAAAGCCGACACACGAAACCATATGACGTCATTCATTTTTGAAATAGAAGATGGAAGAAAAGAGGAAAAGAAAATGGGAGTGAACGGCGGATCTCGGTGGCCAGCCCAAAGAAAGTTGATTTTCTCTTGAACCAGATGACGTATTTTGATGGGATTTGTCACATCAGAAAGCTGAACAATGTGCGATTTTAGACGTGTATAACAATTCTGAACTTTCGCTGCTGAAATTTGAATAACATTTAGGTACAAAAAGTGTCCAAGTCAAGATGTGATAAAATTCCGGGTTCCCGCCTCACATTTTCAAAGATTGTTCGATTTTTTCCGTTGTAACATGGTTTCGACCAGCGCAAGAGTTGTAGAGGAAGCTTTAAGCTTTCCAAAAACACCAAAATCATTGAATTTGGACCCCATTTGACTATTTTGCATCCAGTCCTTCACGACATGGAAACATCGTTTTGTTTTTGAGCGGGGAAGAAGCCTCCACTCCCACGGATTTCCAGGGAGCCGCGGCCTCTTCCCCGCTCAAGAACAAAACAACGCTGCCATGTCACACTGAAACTGGTCTGAAATGGTGAAATGATGTTCAAATTCAATGATTTTGGTATTTTTGGAAAGCTGAAAGCTTCCTCTACAACTCTTCCGCAGGTCGAAACCATGTTGCAACGGAAAAAATCGCACAATCATTGAAAATATCTGGGAGGAACCCGGAATTTTGTTACATCTAAACTTGAGACACTTTTTTTCCTGAAAGTTTTAAAATTTTGCCAGCGAAAAGTTCGGGACTGTTATACATGTCTAAAATCGCACATTTTTCAGCTTCCCAGCACAAAAAATGCGATCAAAATCCGTGAATCGGTTCAAGAGAAATTTCCGTGGCCAGCGCACCGCGACCCGCCGTTCACCGGCATCGTCTTTTCCTCTTCCCGTCCGTCTTCTATTTATTGATGACGTTTTAGTGCGTCGGCTTTATCTATAGGAGGCACTGGACAGTTGCGCTGGGCCACTATTATATAATTTGCTGGAAATTGCTATAAAATATCTTGATGCACTTTTAACATTTTGGTAGCCAATGGTTTTTTTCTATCGTATGGTTCCAAAACCATATTTTTGCGATGAAAATTAGAGCCAGGAGATGCATTCGAGCAAAAATTGTCCCAATTTGCCCCACTCTCCCCTACTACTTGTGGCAGGGACAATTGTTTGGGGGTATTTCGACTTCCGAGTAAAGCAAAGTTACTGGGAAAATGAATTTTTTCTTGGTCTTTGCCAACAGCCCGCATCATTGGAAGCAAATCACTTCAGGAACCAAATGTGTCCAGATTTCAAGTAGTTGGGATTCGGAAGCCTTTGGTTCCATAACCACTTTCCACAAACTGGCCCAAGGAACCTAAACCATTTTATCAGAGCTTTACACTGCAAGAAGAATATTGTTCTTGCAATTTCATCTGTAAGGAAAGTCCCACGCTTCGTTAGTTGGACATACATAGATCTGGGGCAGACAGGACTTTGCTTCGGCATGGGATAAGTGTTTCATTGACGACCCATCTGGTGGCAGTCTGTGCTGAACAAATTGAAATGGTGCAGTTCAAGTTCCATAGAACAAAACATCCGAATTGGCAGATCGAAAAGTCTTATTGGGACTTGCGAGCGGACATGGGATCCGCTGACATGGGACATCTGGCCCACTGACATGGGACATCTGCAGACATGGGAAGGGGGGCACACCTTCTGCTTGATATTTTTCACCCGCTGTAACTTTTTTGCATTCTGACTGATTTTGATGAAATCTTGCATTCGTTGTCGGGACCCATATGAGCCTGTTCCATAGAAATTTGCACCAACCGAGCCAAAGTAGTTTTTCCGCTACAAGAGTTTTAGGATTAGCAATAAACAGACATCTTTTCTCCAAAACAAAAAGACATAGAGAGTTCAAATTTGACACCGAAGTCCAAAAGACATCCAAAATTAACAAGACGGAGCCGGAATTTCCCTAATCTTCATTGCGGCCATCCGGAAGTGTTTTTTCCACCACCCGTTTTGAAAAGCGGTGCAAATTTTCGCTGCTGTAGCAATAAATAGTCAATAGCATTAAAATGTGGCAAATATTGAAATTCCGGCTCTGTCTTAGGACTTTGAACAGTTTTTACACGTGGTCCATTTTTTAACTCCCTAGCATTTCATTTGGATGTGAAAAGGTGACCCAAAATTCGTCAAAAATCAAAATTTCATGATTCCGAAGGTGTGCCCTTAAAATAAAGTTAACACAATTCTTCATGGGCCAACACTCGCAAAAACTTGAAATTTGGGCTTCGATGAGAAAGGTGGCAGGGGCACTTGTCCAAATCAATTAAAAAATGACGTGTCATGAGTTGACAATGGCTTCATTCTTGACAGAAAAACCGCTAAAAAAATCTGCCTTTTTTGCAAGAAGTTAAAATTGTTTTCAAAGAGCTCGGGAGTGTTTTGGTATCGGATCAGTTTGAATCTCATCCTCATAATCTGCTCACTATTCAAGTTTTCTGTTGTTTCTTTGTTTAAAAATTATACTTTCACTCAAGTTCAGCTTAGTTAAGAACTTTTTGTGGTGAACGAGTTGTCCTCAAAGGAGTACAAGTTGGCCGCTATGGAGTTTCAAACATATCTC
Source organism: Sinentomon sp. SZTP_YWyxl (assembly GCA_030068105.1). NCBI lineage: Eukaryota > Metazoa > Arthropoda > Protura > Sinentomata > Sinentomidae > Sinentomon > Sinentomon sp. SZTP_YWyxl. The sequence goes on along the minus strand of JASGXE010007294.1, from coordinate 7,926 downwards.
GTTCCTACTTTATTTTGACAACTTTAAAAGAATAAACAAATGAAATGAATTTCTTAACGAATAACAAACATGTCTTCAAAATAAAACAAGTTGAAAACTGGTGAAGATGGAATATGTGCTGTTAGATCAATGGAGTACTGCTACACAAGAAAAAAATGATGAAAAATCTTCACTCATTTCTTGAGATTGATTTCGCCGGACACATTGCCGACATCATCAGTCAGACTGAACTGAATTCCTCTTAGCAGACGACATCCCAAGTTGAGTTGGGTGCATTCAATATGTATCCAGAAATGTGCCGGGATTGAATTCTTCGGTTTTGATCGTTTTTTCAGCTGGTTCAGCAGGAGGGAAAGTCAACTTGTTGGAACGGAAAAGGGATTGCCAAACCTGGTTTAAGTAGGCTTCATCTTCATGGTTGAGGGCATTGCGTTGTCTTTGAGAATCTTGATGGCCTTGTCTCTCTTGTGCATCTGTTGAATGTCATTGGTGGATTTGCTGGGATGGTTTGTGACTTTATTCCATCTAGATGCATGCCTTGTCTCCCTTACATTCTGGGCAAAGGTTGTTAGTCCTGGGTAACTCATTTTCTTTGTGTCGGATTTGTGTTGTAGTCTGTTTTAAAAATTCAATTTGGTTTGGCCGATGTAGTGGGAATCACAGGAACAGAGGATGCGGTATACTCCTGGTTGTCTTAGATGATGGGTCGGATCCTCATGCTTGTTGAAGAGAGAGAGCTAATCTTCTTGAAGAGTGGGATAAAGACAGTGTTGACAATGAACTCTTGTCGTAGATGTTGGAGTCGCTGGGGTGAAATGATAAGCAGGTTCTTGCAAGAGCTGTCGGGGGCTTCTTTATGAGCATTGTGCCATTCGCTTTATTCAACAGCAATCGGATGAACAGAGGAAATGATCAAAAGGGAAGAATTCAATCCACCGAATGCACATTTTCTGGACACATATTGACTGCACCCAACTCAACCTGGGATGTCAGATTTCAGTTCAGTCTGACTGATGACGTCGGCAGTATGTCCATCGAAATCGATCTCAAGAAGTGAGTAAAGTATCTTTTCTTCGTTTCTTGTGGGATTGGGGGACTGGGATAGAACGGACTGAGGCAGAAGTGGCCAGAGGCAGAGTTTTGAGGGAGTTTTGTCATGGAGGGAGGTAGGTTGTACCTGTCCTCATATGACCAAACTCGGAAAAATGGAAGAAATCCGACACAAAAAAAGAGAAATTCTGCCTCAGTCCATTCTATCCCTGTCACCGGACCCTCACAGAGAATATGTGATGTGTTTGACATGAAATTATTTGGACCAGAACTTCACACAAGAGCAGTACTAAAACTGGTTTTGAGTGCACCCGTGTGGTCCTTCCTACCCTGACCCAAAAGTGCTCCCCTGCGGAGTTCAGGAGACTCTCAAGAAGCCCCCACCTGCACTCAAATCTGCAAGTGTCATTTTTCTGCTGCTCGATATCTGAAGCACAGTGGTGATGAAATTACTGCACCCAAGGATGCATGTGCAAAATGAAACATTCTGTGAATTTCTCAAAAACCAAACACGAGTGTCGAGATGTTTTGCTGTGCATGTTACTACGGATTCTAAATGATGCGAGTCGAAGAATTTTCCAATAAAGACATGCTTTTATAATGTAATTCTGTCGCCTCTGTACACTTCTTGGGCAGTTGGATGATTTGCCAAGTTATCCTTCACATGAAACTGTCACCTCGGCTAAAATTCAATTGGAATGGGTGTAATGGACTGTTGATGCCTGGTTGCACCTTTACATGAAACGGACCATTGATGCTATCAGTTGGTAAATTTTCAGAGGGTGGATTAAAAAAAAAAGAGACAAATGGTCAGCAACATTTGATGAAATTTTACTTGTTTCGTTCCTTTTTTTATAATTTGGGCAAGTTTCTACATACTGGGTGACCCAGAAGTAACGCAAAAACGTCTATGAGCTTTGGCTCAGTATTTTGGTGGTATTCTTCCGCAATTGATAGAATGATGTCATGAAAACAGGTCAGTAACCATGTGGTGTTCACTACACCTGCAAAGTATCACCCTCGTGCGCCACACATCGCTCCAGCCGGGAACAGTAATTCCTCCAGACGTTGATGATTTGCTGCTCTGCGATATTAGCACACTGCCTGGATGTTCTCCCTCAGTTCGTGTACTGTCACGGGCTCGTTTGAGTAGATTCTATCTTTGATGGTTCCCACAAAAAATCGAGGGGCTTCAGGTCTCCAAAAAAGTTGGCTGTGCCTCAATTTCAGCCAATATTCACCGACAAAAGTTCAATATTCTCGGCCTGTCGTCTGGCAAGAACTTCTGAATATCTACCGGCTTGTCAGGGTGATAGCCCTGCTCCTTGAAGATTCTTTGAAGGTTGCCTTTCTCCTGACAGAAACCAACAACCTGAGCCATCCTCATTGGCTAGCCGAAGATCTTGGGTGAGCTTCGATATGCTCCATTTCGACAAGGGTATTTTACTCGGGAGGTCAGAACGAGGCACGAGGCCGTCCTGATTTGGCAGCATCATTCTTACTCCCCCCGTCTCCGCGGACTTTCTGCCAAGCGTAGCGTTTAATGGTCGACAGAGAAGGGTTCGGTCTACCAGGGTGACGAACAGCAAATACATCTTGCACTTCTTGCAAGGAGCAGTCGTTGTCACCTCGCAAACGGATTAGCTCCATACTTTCAGGAATGGAAAAAACAGCCGGCATTGCAGAAAGACAAACAGATGCTTTAAACAACCAGCAAAAGTGTATAAATGTTGGACGAAGGAAGACAGAAACCTGCAACAGCAGAAAGACAGGACATTTTGATACAAGAATAGCAATTCGGGCACGATATCGCACTCCATGCCACGGCACAAGGAATTTTTTGCGTTACTTCTGGGTCACCCAGTATATTGAGTGTACAAAATCTGACTTCAGCAGAGCTGATTGTGATCCGGGCTGACACTGCTGGCCTATTGATGAAGATAGCCTCACAGTTTTTGTCACTGGTGTCACGAGCCAAAGTTTTGAATTTTTTGTGATGTTCTGCAAACTTACGGTCGAGACCACAAGTTGAACTGAGTTTTGGCATCAACAAGCTAACTCCACGTGGTAAACTATGTTCAAAATAGAAAAATGTGTTTTCAGAAATCTTCAATTATATTACATGGGATGGTAAATTTTTAAAAAATTGCACACAATGTTATCGATTAAAGAAGGGATAAAAAAAGAAAAAATCTCCATGTTAGTCATAAGAAGCTATTTATCTTCACATATAACCCATGTGTTCATCAAATACGTAAATTTCCCAGACAAGCTGCAAAAATAACAGATTGAAATTTTGTGACACCAGTGACAGAACGTGACACCAGTGACGACAATGTGACACAAAAGTGCTGCTCTTTTTGTTTTACGAATTCTACAAAAATAAAAATCCTCATGCCAAGAAGTGTGTCTGATACCCAGTTACTGACGTCCTGCCACTGTAAGCACTCCCAACTAAATTCTAAGGAATAGGGCGACATAATGAGAACTAACAGAAACAGAATTGAACTCGCCCGACGACTCTGATGCTCTCCAAACCGATCTCAACCAAGTCTCTCATTAGTGTGACGACATGCATCTTTATGTCCAAAAATATGCGACATGCATCCAGAACAGCCAAGCGCAAAGCCAGGCTTTCCCCATTCTGGAGTATGCTTGTGCTGCCTGGGACCCCATCAGCCAGTGTGGTACCGCAAGAATAGAATAATCTGAAGAAGAGCTGCTCACATAGTAATTGGATCGCTTTCAGGCAATGTTAGCGTTTCCGCAATTTTGAAGGAACTTGGCAGATCAGACATGGGCTTTCTTTCTCAGCTCCCTTTTGCACATGCAATGAGCATTTCGATTCCTTTCTCTCTCACACTATTCGTGATTGGAATGCACTCCCTACTTCCTCACCCATCATACAGGGAGATGCTTCCCTGCACTTTTCGCCGGCGTAATACATACTCGTACCTAGCTCTTCATTCCGGGTGTGATTAAAACGCTGAACCTGCGGTAGTCTTGCTTGTCCTGCTGGTAATGGTCAAATTGGTTAGGTTATTATTAGAAGGGTTAGGTTACCTAAACTAACCTAACCCTAACCTGACAGGTTCTGCGTTTTAGTCCGTTCCCTTAATTCCTTCGTCCATTTCACTTGATCGTTTTATGGAACTTTTTTTTAAATTTAATTGACAAATATTCCTTTTACATGATTTTTGACTCAGAACTTTAGTTCAAAAATGTCATGCGTAGGTTCTTCACGCCATGATCAAAAGAAATCGTTTGTTTTTCAAATTCTATTGTTGTTATTGCAATTTTTGACGTTGGAGGGACAATTGTTATCATCTCATTCAAAATATTGGCGATTCCGTGCTTTGTTTCTGTTTCTTTGTCAGACCCATTTCTCGTGCCAATGAACTTTGCAATTTGTACGTTTTGATTGTCTATCTGGAAAGAAGCTGCAAGAATACCAGTTTGTGCCATGCTCCTTCATTTCCAAGATTTCTTCCAATTTGAGCTGAAAGAGCACTGTGGAAAAGAAATGTTTTCTTCGAATACCTGATGACACTTTTTCTCTTCAAGCAAATTCACGAACTGTAGAACACTGGTTGCAATGTTGAAGAAATGTTATGAAAAATTACTAACTCTACTCCACCCGCAGTTCAACTTAAAGGAAGATAAATAGCCACATTTCCGATTCTCACTCACTCAAACTGCATGCCTCAAACTTGAACTTGGTCCTTTCCTCAAGAACATGAGGCTTTGGAGCGAGGATTGGGAGTTTTAAGCATACTTTTGGAAATTTTAAATTGTTGCAATAGGCAAGCTGATAGATTCAGCAAATCAGTAATGGTTTCATGAAATCATAGTCAATTATGCATGTGCCAATCTCATCGTTAGAGAGAGGATGTTGCACGGTTTCTCTAATGCAAAATTGGGTCAAACTTCAAGAAATAACCAATGTGCTGATTGAATTTTTATGCAGACATGTAGATGTCGACCAGTCCAAAACGGTTGCAGTTCGGAATACCGGCCGACATTCCAAAAATGCTGGTCTGAATTAGTTTTCACACACGGTCAAGTCGCCTAAATGGGATAGGAAGAATAGGCTGGGTTAGGTTGGATTAGGTTATGGTAGGTTGGATTAGTTTTCGTCTGTCATACCTACATGTGGTTGAAAAACTAAAAAAGACACAGAAGTCATAGACAGTGTCACTAGTGTCATGTTTTCAGCGTGACACCAGTGACCGTGACACCGGTGACAATCCAGCGAAAAATCTATTTATACAAAATGTTAACATCATAAGAAAAGTACTGAACTCCGAGGACTTACTATGTCCTAGATGCCTCAATTTGACCAAAACAGGATTTCTTTTATTTCGATGCTAATTAGAAAAACCAGCGTGACACCGGTGACAATGAATAAACCTACTCGCCTGTTTTTCGTGATAAATGAGCCGCTGCTACCAAATATCACCTGATCAAATTGATTGGCAACATCATTTCACAACTGAATATGTCATGTCTTTTCCAAATCTATTCGGTCAAATAAAGCTATTCGTAGAATTCCTTCAAAAATCCGAAAAATAGTCAGTGTGACACCGGTGACATCATAAATCCGGATGCCGAAATCTGACTTGAAAAATTGTTGAAAAAATTATTCTAGAAAAATAAATTTTGGCTTACAGTCATGTTTTTTTCCGGGATGTGAACCTGGGGAGAGAAAAACACAGCTCAACCTCGGCAAATGTCTGCAACATTTGTTGAAAGTCTGCCACTGGCATTCATGACACCTCAATGCTGTAGTTACACCCATTCCACATTTGCTGTTTCACACAATCTGTAGTATGAATAAACTAGGGATGTTGCTGATTTTTAGGCAGATATATATGATAGCTGCACAGCAAAACGGAGAATGCAGACAAAAACATGCCAAATCACAAGAAAATAAAGCATGACTTGAATGTCTCTTTTTTTTTGAAATCCACCCCAGAAGCAGCCAAAAATGGGGTACAAGTTACTTGGAAGTTGCATGGAGACAGAAGTTTGAAACAAGCTTAGGGTGGATGGGAACGTGACAAGAAAAAGCGTCGAAAATTGCATGGAAAAAAGCTGAAAAAAATCCTTGGATACCCAAAACAGTGTGATAGAAAAAAGTTAAAGAGTTAAAGAAGAGCAAAAAACAGAGGAAAAATAACACACGGGGAATTAAGTTTGTCCTGTCCTGTCAGAAACCACACAAGTCCCAGATGTTTTGCAAGTCCCACGTTTTTACAAACCCTGCCGCGACCTTAGATGGCAGAGAGCGTTTTGTGCAAGAATGCTCGATTGGGGCCCTGTTTTTGCAAGAAAGCTTTCCGAACCTTTTTCTTAGCTAAAGCTATCTGAACCTGACCTAACCTAGTCCCCTCTCGGAAAGAACAATGCTCGGTGGGGGCCCCGGCCTGCCATCTAACGTCGCGGCAGGGTTTGTAAACTGGCGTCCCGGATATGTCATTTCGTTACCCTCCCGAGTTGGTTGTGGAATATGCTGAAGGTTTTTCAGACCAGCGAAATTCGGAGACACATATTCGCCATGCGAAAGTGGGGGGCACTCTCAACGTGAGAGGCTTTTTCAAACAGTACGCCCAAAAAAATGTATAGTCACTAAACAATAATACACCCAAAAATGGTTGCCCATTGTTGGTTTTGTGGGTACATCACTGCAACAAATGTGCAACTCCGACCAGAAATGGGCATCTTCATTGTTGGTTTTTTGGCACAATACTTTTTTTTATGTGACAGCGAGTTGTCACAAGAACAACCTTTTTCCCACAAACCAACAATGTAATTTCACATTAATGGGTACATTATAGTTTCTGTGACTGTTTATTTTTGGTCTGCTGAAACTGTTTAGCATTGACATTTGGCACGTGCAAATAGGTTGCAGTTCGGAATACCTGCCGACATCTGAAAAAAGCTGAACTGGATGAGTTTTCAGACACGCTCAAGTAGCCAAAATAGGATAGGAAGATGAGGACGATGTTGGTAGGGTAGGAAAGGTAAGGAAAGGTGTGTTAGGATAGGTTAGGTTGGGTGAGGTTAGGTTTAAGTGTATCAGAGAGCAATGGTGATAACTCGTTCAGTTCAGTGTCAGCAGGTATTCCGAACTGTTACCTGCAAATGTCCATTTGACAGGTTGAATTGCAAAATTTGGTCAGCATGAAGGACGCAATTTGACGAATGCATTTCCAAAACTTTGCATGACATTTGTCCATTTTCCGCAGAACAAACTGTACAGTGCCGGGAAAATTAATGTAACCACACATGCAATTTGAATGCAGTTTCGGTAGTCAATGATATATTTGATTCCGCGACGGAAATTTAGCAGCAAAGTTTTTTCTTTGTAGTCCAACCAAACGAAGAAGAAAAAATCAAGTTATTTTTCTAAAAAATATGCAATAAAATTGTTGAAACAAAACTTGTGAAACAGATGTCACAACATGTTAATGAAACACGACACTTTTTTCTTTGTGACAAAAAGGACGCAAGTAAAGGAAAGTTTCGGAGGCAATACCATTTCTGCCATTTAATTTACATATCAGTGGCTCCATTAATTTTCCCGATGCTGTAAAAAGTTCAGAACTTCGCATCAACTTGCTCGGACTTCGGGTATCAATTTCATGGACCATTAACTTTGCTGTTTCTGGTAAAAAAATCTTTTTTTTGTCTTGCATATGTGATAGAATGGAATAGTTGTCAGGACTTTCACAAAATGAAAATTGAAAGGGGAACAAGCAAACAAAAAATAAAGACTGTACCCTGTGAAACAAAAATGGAGAGTTGACTTCACCTGTACAGCGGCGAGAAAATTAATTGTGCCACACATGGTGTCGTTTTTTGTGGATTTTCGGG